>CM070841.1:30415899-30470899 GCA_036326025.1 Chrosomus eos
ACATTACACTCACAAACAAATGAGGAAAAAAATGTGTAGTTTTATTTTGGGAAACATTTACTACATTCCATAAAAACATACCGTTCCTCGTTATTTCGAACTGAAAAAGAGCGATTCGTGATGGAGTTGATTCTTCACAGTGAATGATTCATTCGTGAATCGGATTGATTCAGTCGCTGCTGTTCTTGAGTCAACGACTCACTGATCCGGTCAAAATGAGCCAAGAGCACGGATAATCATATTTAGGTCATGACTGTCAGTTGTTTGTGAACTAAATCTGCTGTAGAAATCAATTTTTTTAAGCATAAATGTATGAAATGCATAAATGTGGACGTCGGTCGGTTCATCGGTTTTACTCTTAAAACTCAAGTACATTAAAAATCAAGTACTTTTACTCAAGTAACATTTAAACTGAGTTTATAAGTTAAGTTTAATGAGTTTATGAACTCCTTCATACTCAGTCATATTGTGTTTTTTAGTCCTTAAAGTATCCTAACAGCTGCTTTTAATGCATGGAAAAGAGCAGCGTGAACATTCAGATAAACTTCTTTTGACTCTATGGTTTTTGAAACGACACAAGACTGAGTAAAAGTAATTTTTAGGTCGACTGTCCCTTTTTAATGAACGAGCGCCGAAGAATATTTTCTGTTTTCCCACTTACATGCGTTTAAAACATCTTCTGAAAGAGTTGGAGAATCATAAAACTGCTTCTCAACACATAATATTTGCCTTCACTAGAAACACAGCTGAGAAAGAGTCTGAGTGGCTGTGATTTCCTCTCGGCAACTCCTGTGCATTTAAAATAGGGTCTAAATCATAGTAATCATAGACGTGGAGCAATTATGAAACTTTCTGTAAGTACGATATAATCCCTTATGATTATTTTAAATATAGCTGCTGAACGCTGGCCTGCGAGTGGACTCATTACATCCAGAATCCCATCACACAGGCTATATTTACACTGCGCCAACGTGACCCAGTCACATACTGTTTCTCCAACATCTATTTCAACCCAATCTGGTAATGACAACATAACGCATCAGATCAGAAGCAGCGGTGGACAGAAGGACACTGCAAAGATCAAGAAGTATATTAACATCCTTATATTATCCATACTTATATTACACACAAAAAAGTGTGCCTCGGAATGAAAAAATATAAAGGGTAATAGCGACTTTTTATCTCACAATTCAGACTTTTTTTCTCAGCATTGTGAAATATAAATTTGGAATTGTAAGAAAAAAAAAGGATTTTTAAGATATAAACTTGGAACTGTGAGAAGAAATGTCCAAATTTTAAGATATAAACTTGGATGTGAGAGGAAAAAAAAAGAGAAATTTGAGATATAAACTCGGAATTGTGTGGAAAAAAATCAGAATTTTGAGAGATAAACTCGGAATTGTAAGAAAAAGAGAGAATTTTGTGTTAATAGTCACAAACTCGGAATTGTGAGAGAAAAAAACTTGTAATTGTGAGGAAAAAAAACTTAATTGTGAGATATAACCACTGAATTATCTTTTTGTTTTTTATTCAGTGGCGGAAACAAGTGAACGAATGAAGTTTATTTTTCTTATTCTATTGTTTCTTCTGATTTTAATCAAAAACCTCAGTATATTTGTTGGATGTCAAGACACAAAACGGGTCTCATGTTACTTTGATATGAAAACGAAACAAAACCAGTTTTTGTGCCGTGAAAGACAGGTGTGATCTGGGACTTCTGGATGCTGAGAAAGAAAGGTGTGTGTGGAAGTGTAAAGTGACACTCACTCTGCATACAGAGCCCATCTGTGCAGTTCTTGGACTGGAGCACCGTTCCCTCGCAGTCTTTCCCACCGTTCTTAGGAGCCGGAGCGCTGCATTCCCGGCGTCTCCAGTGAGTGCACTCCGTCCCACACGGAGACCATTTACTCCAGTCCGTCCACAGGCCGTCCACTGCAGTAACACCAGAACATCAGAACATCACAGGCCAGTCCATCGCCATCCTTCTCAAGGCATTCATATTCACACGTGACCAACACTCACATTTGTGTCGCACGGGTATATTTGTGGCAATAGCCAACAATACATTGTCTCGGTCAAAATTATCGAATTTTCTTTTTTATGCCAATAATCATTAGGATATTAAGTAAAGATCATGTTCAATGAAGATATTTTGTAAATTTCCTACTGTAAATATATAAAACATTTATTTTTGTGAGTGAATGCAGCAAAATCGCGAACATAAAGGGACAATTTTAAAGACGATTATCTCAATGTGTCGATGTTTTTGCACCCTCAGATTCCTTGCATCTCGGCCAAATATTGTCCTATGCTAACAAACCATACATCAACGGAAAGCTTATTTATTCAGATTTCAGATTATGTATAAATGGACCCATGTGACTGGTTTTGTGGTCCAGGGTCACATATTGTTTCTCCAACATCAACATCTACTGTATTTCAACCCAATCTGTTAGATGACAACATAACACATAAGATAAAGCATCAGATCAGAAGCAGCGGTGGACAGAAGAACACTGCAAAGAGAAGTATATAAACATCCTTACACAAATAAATGTGTAATATAAGTATGAAAGCTTGTTTCCGCCTCGGAATGACAAAATATATGGGTGGTTGACGTGACGCTCAATTTTTGTGTTCATAGTGACAAATATAAATAAAAATGTATAATATTTCATTAAAATATCTGTTTTTATATACAGTTTAATCTTCCAGAACTAATACATCTGTAATTAATGAGCATTATAATTCAAATATGTAAATATTTTGTTTTAAACATGACATTTGTCCACTGGCGTGACTGTCCGGGGTAGCGTTCCTTATCTTAAAACTACTATAATTAAATGAAAAATAAGTCTAATATACATTAAAATACTTGAATAGATATTATAGTAGTGTTAACTTAATGGAACTTAAGGTTATAAGTCTTAAGGTCCCCATTTAGAATAATTATGACACATTACATTTTGTCCGCAAAACTGGTGTCCACCTGGTGTGACGCCATTCTGTAGATATAAAACCGGCATTAATTTGGGCACCCTATTACTGAGAGGGGCCATTCTTCATCCAGGAAGTACAGTAGACCTCACTGGAGGACATGGACTGCACACAAGGTGAGTTCTGTCTCAAATATTTTGATAATATTGCTATTTCTGTGTACTGCTGGAAATGGGATCCATTATGCAGTCCTTTGGTGTGACGTAATTTAAGTATTGATCTGAAAATTTTCATCAATTTATATAGATTGACTATTGAAAATAATGTAAACCTTAACGCTGTTAGTCAGGATTGAAGACTGTCTCTCATATAGCTAGGCCGCAAACTGGCCTTCATCTTGAATACGTCCACTGGTGTGACAGCACTGTCCTATAGTGTGACATGAAATCAGCGTCACACTGGTGGATGTAGGCTCTATCACGGGGTGGGTTATTCTTCATTTGTGATGGCAAGTGGTGTCCCTCTACTTTACAACATAATTATTAATATTTCCAGAATATCCCCTGATCTTGAAATCATCATGATGGCAGCCTCCATTTTAGAAAAGTCTGGATTTAGGCTAATTTGTCTGTGGTGTTACTGTCTTTCCTGGTAACACCACAGACTCTATAGTAACTCCGAAGACAATATACCAGTAATGTTGTATTTTTAATAAAACACATAGGACATCAGTAATCAATTATATAATTGTATCTCTCTTGTCAGGTATGGCCAGATTAACTGCTGCTGAAAAGCAGCGTCTTTATAGACAGCGCAGAGATGCAGACCCAGTTCGAAAAGCAGAGTTCCTTCAAAAGAAACAGCAGACCTATTTAAAAAACATTCAGTGGAAAACAAGACTGAGATTAGGAGATCTTCCAGAAAGGGGAAAGAGACTAGCAAGGAAGAACTGGAGAATATACACTCACCTAAAGGATTATTAGGAATCAACCCATCTAATCAACCAATCACATGGCAGTTGCTTCAATGCATTTAGGGGTGTGGTCCTGGTCAAGACAATCTCCTGAACTCCAAACTGAATGTCAGAATGGGAAAGAAAGGTGATTTCAGCAATTTTGAGTGTGGCATGGTTGTTGGTGCCAGACGGGCCGAGTATTTCACAATCTGCTCAGTTACTGGGATTTTCACGCACAACCATTTCTAGGGTTTACAAAGAATGGTGTGAAAAGGGAAAAACATCCAGTATGCGGCAGTCCTGTGGGCGAACATGCCTTGTTGATGCTAGAGGTCAGAGGAGAATGGGCCGACTGATTCAAGCTGATAGAAGAGCAACTTTGACTGAAATAACCACTCGTTACAACCCAGGTATGCAGCAAAGCATTTGTGAAGCCACAACATGCACAACCTTGAGGCGGATGGGCTACAACAGCAGAAGACCCCACCGGGTACCACTCATCTCCACTACAAATAGGGAAAAGAGGCTACAATTTGCAAGAGCTCATGAAAATTGGCCAGTTGAAGACTGGAAAAATGTTGCCTGGTCTGATGAGTCTCGATTTCTGTTGAGTCAGAATTTGGCATAAACAGAATGAGAACATGGATCCATCATGCCTTGTTACCACTGTGCAGGCTGGTGGTGGTGGTGTAATGGTGTGGGGGATGTTTTCTTGGCACACTTTAGGCCCCTTAGTGCCAATTGGGCATCGTTTAAATGCCACGGCCTACCTGAGAATTGTTTTTAACCATGTCCATCCCTTTATTGCCACCATATACCCATCCTCTGATGGCTACTTCCATCAAGATAATGCACCATGTCACAAAGCTCGAATCATTTCAAATTGGTTTCTTGAACATGACAATGAGTTCACTGTACTAAAATGGCCCCCACAGTCACCAGATCTCAACCCAATAGAGCGTATTTGGGATGTGGTGGAACGGGAGCTTCGTGCCCTGGATGTGCATCCCACAAATCTCCATCAAAAGCAAGATGCTATCCTATCAATATGGGCCAACATTTCTAAAGAATGCTTTCAGCACCTTGTTGAATCAATGCCACGTAGAATTAAGGCAGTTCTGAAGGCGAAAGGGGGTGTTCCTAATAATCCTTTAGGTGAGTGTATAAGGCAGAATACAGGGCAAGAAAGCAGAGAGAGATGTATTCACTGAAGATAAACAGATTTTTTTTTTTTTACTATATTTTTTGTATTAAATAAGTTTATGGATACATTATTTATTCACTGAAGATGTTCTGAATTTTTTGTTGTTGAATGTTTTGTTAAATAGGTCTGTGGATACATGTTTTATTCACTGAAGATTTTCAATTTTTTGTATTCTTTATTGAAACAGATTCAAACATTTTGATTGCAACACAATCCATTGTGCAGACAATTTTTGAGAAACTGAGAAACAGGTTGTAGGTTGTTTTAATTATATTTGTTAATGCAGTTTTTTTTCTAAATGTTATTTTATCAGAGCAATTCCTTCTTGTAATCCTACTCATGATGAACTTCATTTTTTTGCTCAATAAACTTTTAATTGTTAAACCTTTTATGCAATATTACATCTGTGGTGTTACTTCAAAACGTATCCGACATTACTTTCCTTCAGAGCCATTTAATCTTATAATTTAATGTTTTTTAGACTGTAAAGTGGTTTTAATATTTTAGAATAAAGACTATAAAGGTAGCACAGACCATTTTTCCTGCCTTTTTATGTATATACATTTTTTTTAAAAAGAAACAATTCTTGTTGTCCAATGGTGTGACGGAATGTCCTGTGGTGTGACAAACTGAATTATACGTGTAAAAGGCATTTTAATGCACAAATTACTATAAAAAGTGTTGAATAGTATAATAATGATATCATCACTATGCACATATAAGGATGAAATGAAGCTTCATTAGGTTTTATACTAATTATAATGAATATAATCCAGACATTTGGGTAAAGTCCCTATGTGTACATCTTATAGTAGGATAATAACATGATTGTGAATTTTTATTGGTTACTTTTGATGTGGGAATATAGTTAGGACAAATTGATAAGGATTGTGCATATTTGTCTTATCTGTCACACAATCTCTAAATTAAATATTAACATTAAAAATGTTGTCACACCGGTGGACAATATGTGGGACTATCACACATAAAAAGTTAATAAAATGCTAAATAAATAAAGAATTAGAACGGGACACATTCAGTTTTCAGTTGTTCACATATCAAGCAATATAATTATATGTCATTTGACATACATTTTAGAAATATATTTTTTTCCACTTTGGATTTGAGTTCACGTCAACCACCCATATAAAGGCTAATTGCGACTTTTTATCTCGCAATACTGACTTTTTTCTTTTTTCAAAATGTGAGAAAAAAAGTCTGAATTTTGAGATAAAACTTGAAATTCTGAAGAAGAAAAAATTAGAGATATAAACTCGGAATTGTGAGAAAACTAGTCAGAATTTTGCAGTATAAAGGAAGCGTGAGCCTGGTTGTGTTTGTGAAGAGTTTACCCGGACACAGCGGGTTACAGGCCAGTTTCTGGATGGCCTGTCCGTCACAGATGGCTCCTCCGTTCAGTGGCGCCGGATTGGTGCAGCTCCTCGTCTTCTTCTGATAGCCACGCCCACAGCGACTGCTACACACTGACCACTCGGTCCACGTCGACCAGCCGCCGTTCACTACACACACACACACACACACACACACACACACACACACACACACACACACAGACAGGAGACGTTCATCAGCAGTTTCTAAAACGGTGTTTTCGTTTAAAGCGCTCTCTGTCCACACTAGTGTTTTCAGTGTGGATGAGAAACTTTTGGAAAACGCCTGAAAACACTAAAGTAAACCCTCACAGAAGCTCACTGAGATGATACACACGGAAGAATAAATACTAAAGTTATCGCGCAGTTCTTCTGACAGGATGATTTTATTGATCAGAATATCGGAGCATTCGCTGATCATCCAAAAAGATGCGTTTTAAAACGAAACCTTTTGTGGACGAGGCCTGAGCCACTCACTCGTTTATTCATTTGATGGGAAACAGAGTAAAAACAGACACACCGTCGCTAAGACTCATGGGAGTGATGCGTACAGCAGTGCTGATTCCTCTCACTCACTCACACACAGGATTGGAGAGGTTGAAGAGAGACGTGATTGTAGATTCTCAGTTTATCACAGAGTGATGAGCTCGAGTGGAGAACGGGAACGACACACTTGAAGGAATAATTCACCCCAAAATAAACTTTCTGTCATCATTCACTGTTTCTAAACCTTCATTTACTCAGTGGAGCACAACAGCGGGACGCGACAGAGACTGGAGCCATACGAACAAATCAAAACATAAGCGACATTTGAAAGACAGAATAAGATTAAGTGCATTTTCTCTCATTATTTTGTGACTTTAATCACAGAAAATATCATATTCTGTGAACGAGCCGATATAGATCACGATACTGAACTCACGATACGATAATATTAAGACACATGATAAAAGTTTTACAAAAAATGTGCTGTTGATTAAAATGCTAAATTTGACATTACATTGTGTGTGTAAATGACTTGTAGATTGATAATAGAGACACTAGAATAACAATATTCATGATTCTGAAGCTGAAAATACAGCATTATTTTAGATGAATATGCTTGTGCTGTCACTGACTAGATACAGTATATTACTGTTTAAAAGTTTGGGGTCTTTAATGTTTTTAAAAGAGTCTCTTCTGCTCACCAAGGCTGCATTTATTTGATTAAAAATACAAAACAAACCCAGTAATATTCAGAAATATAATTCCAATGTAAATCATCTGTTTTCTATGTGAATATATAGTAAAGTGTAATTTATTCCTGTGATCAAAGCTGAATTTTCAGCATCATTACTCCAGTCTTCAGTGTCACATGATCCTCCAGAAATCACTATAATATGATGATCTGATGCTCAAGAAACATTTATGATTATTATCACAGTTGAAAACAGTTTTGCTGCTTCATATTTTTGTGCAAACCGTGATTCATTTTTTCAGGATTCTTTGAAAGTTCAAGAGAAAAGCATTTAATAAAATTAATAATATTTGAGTTATTATAAATCTCTTTCCTGTCACTTTTGATCAATTTAATGCGTCCTTTCTGAAGAAAAGTATTAATTTCTTTAAAAAAAAAAATCGTATTGACCCCAAACTTTTGAACAGTAGTATATACTTAAAATAATGTAGGACACTTTTCACACAAATATTCCCCCATTGCATTATTATACATTATATTCAACATTATATATAGCAGTTTATTGAAACTCTGAAAACTGAATTTTTTCTCACACAGTAATTTTTTATTTTGGGTTACCCATCCATGATACATATTGTTGTATTTTTGTATTGCGATATATTGTGACCAAGGTTATTATTATTATTATCTGAAGAAAGACTTCAGGAGCCTTATCGATACGGTACGCAGCACATCGCCTGAAATAGCGATTATTGTGTCTGGACCGCTTCCTACGTACCGACGAGGGCATGAAAAGTTCAGTAGATTATTCGCGCTTAATGAATGGTTATTGTCATGGTGCAATGAGCAGAAACTGCTCTTTGTAAATAATTGGAATCTGTTTTGGGAGCGACCGAGGCTCTTCCGCGCTGATGGCTTACACCCAAGTAGAATAGGGGCAGATCTTCTGTCAGATAACATCTCCAAGATGTTAAATACCATTTGACTAGTAACCAAAAATCCAAATCACAGTCTCTACTGCACCAATTTAATTGATATTAATACTAGTGTAGAACATTGCATAGAAACTGTGTCTATCCCTCGTTTACTAAGATCAAATAATAAATCTACTGCGGGATCTAGAAAAAATCTAATTGTTATTAAAACAAAAACTCTCGCTATTAGTGAACAAAAACAATTTCTAAAGCTAGGTCTTCTAAACATTAGATCACTCACACCTAGGGCTGTCACTTTACGTTCGAAAATCGATTGCACAATCGATCGGACCAACCAACAACAAGTATCGAAACGAAAATAGGGAATCGATTTTAACGGCCTTTTATGTTTTTTTTTTTACCAAAAATGTGTTTTAGGTGGACAGATCAATAGAACATGTAGGATTTTGGTAAATAATAATGTATTTTCTGTTAACCAAATGCTTTTTAATTCGCTATTACTTCAAGGCAAGTGAACAAGCGCGCCGTTATTTGTTGCCAGAGCCGTTGCTTAGTGACGTGTGTTCAAGTAAGCCAGAAATGCGCAGATTCTGCGCAATACGCTGTATTTAATATATCACGAGGACTCATAGATGTGTATATCTCTATGACGAGGACTCACGAGTTGCGTATTTGCGATGAATCAACATAGATTTGGCTTAACACGAACTTCCACAGCAAAGAAAATGAGTAAACATAGACGCACGCCTCTTGATTTTACAGCGTTAGCCGCCCAAGTTCATTTTTACCCGCATTTGGCGAGTTCAGGGTGTTAATTTCAATCCCTGAATGCTGCACTCCTGTTTGTCATTGTGCACGAAACTTCACGCCAATAAATCATCAGGAATATTGCTGACTTGTGGGCGCTGCGCGTCTCAAGCGCCCTCTTCACGTTCGTCCTAATGCCTGTTAGTTGTCAGTGGATTTGCCTATATTTGGTGTTGAAAATGGAAACGTCTTTAGACACGGAAAATCGATTTTACAATCGATTCAATGAACACTTATGTCTCAAAAATCGAACAGGATTTTTTCACAAAAGTGACAGCCCTACTCACACCTAAGGCGGTTATTGTAAATGAAATGGTCACGGATAATAATTTCGATGTTCTGTGCCTTACTGAAACCTGGCTTAAACCAAATGATTATTTCGGTCTAAATGAATCTACTCCGCCAGGATACTGTTATAAGCATGAGCCCCGTCTGATCGGTCGTGGCGGCGGTGTTGCAACAATCTATAGAGATATTCTCAATGTTACTCAGAAAACTTGTCATAGGTTTAATTCGTTTGAAGTACTTGTGCTAAATGTTACGCTGTTAGATGTAAGAAAAAAATCCCTATTATCTCTAGCATTGGCTACCGTATATCGACCTCCAGGGCCTTACGCCGATTTTCTAAAAGAGTTTGCTGACTTTCTATCAGATCTTTTGGTCAACGTCGATAAAGCATTAATTGTTGGAGATTTTAACATACACGTAGATAATTTAAATGATGCGTTAGGGGCTGCGTTTACAGATCTATTAAACTCCTTCGGGGTCAAGCAAAACGTCACCGGACCAACTCATCGTCTTAATCATACACTCGATTTAATTATATCATATGGAACCGATCCAACCGATATAGATATCATTCCACTAACTGATGATGTCACTGACCATTACATGGTAACTTGCATACTACGTACTGCTGTATTATGTCATGCTGCGCCACGTTATCGACCAGGTAGAACAATTCTTCCATCCACCATAGATAATTTCTCAAATAGCTTATCTGATCTGTCTCAGCTGCTGCCTGAACCCAAACAAACAGATGAACTAGACGAACTAACTAGCACTATGAGCACCATTCTCTCTAGAACATTGGATATGGTTGCACCCATTCGATTAAAAAAGGTCAGAGAAAAAAGTATAGCACCATGGTACAATAATACTACGTATGTTTTAAAGAGAGAAACCCGTAATTTAGAGCGTAAATGGAAAAAAACTAATTTAGAGGTCTTTAGAATCGCGTGGAAAGACAGTATGTCACGTTATAAAAAGGCCCTTAAAACGGCCAGGGCTGAGCACCTCAGCAAATTAATAGAAAACAACCAAAATAATCCAAGGTTTTTATTTAATACCGTGGCTAGACTAACAAATAAACAGAAGTCGTCTGAACAAAATACCTTGTTACAGTTCAGTAGTAATGATTTCATGAACTTTTTCACCGAGAAAATTGAAAGCATCAGAATCAAAATCGTAAACGTTCAATCTTTGCTCGCGCCTTATAATTCAGCCGCAATTATCACCCCGCAAGAACAATTACAATGCTTTACAACCATAGAACAAAAAGAGTTAAATAAACTTATCACTTCATCTAAAACAACAACATGTTTATTAGATCCTATACCAACTAAACTACTGAAAGAAGTATTACCTATAGTGGAAGAGCCTCTTCTCAATATTATTAATTCGTCTTTATCTTTAGGTCATGTTCCAAGAGCATTCAAGCTGGCAGTTATAAAACCTCTTATTAAGAAACCACAATTAGATCCAAATAACCTAGCAAATTACAGACCCATTTCGAATCTTCCATTTATGTCAAAAATATTAGAAAAAGTTGTGTCCGCTCAACTCGGCTCTTTCTTGCAAGAAAACGACATCTATGAAAAGTTTCAGTCTGGATTCAGGCCACATCATAGCACTGAAACTGCGCTTGTTAGAATCATAAATGATCTACTTTTAGCTTCGGACCAAGGCTGTATCTCAGTACTAGTTTTACTTGATCTTAGTGCTGCGTTCGATACTATAGATCACACAATACTCTTAGATCGACTACAAAATTACACTGGTGTTCAAGGACAAGCATTAAGCTGGTTCAGGTCATACTTATCTGATCGCTACCATTTCGTCTACTTAAATGGAGAAAAATCGATCATGACTTCGGCAAACCATGGAGTGCCGCAGGGATCTGTGTTAGGCCCTTTATTATTCTCAATATATATGCTGCCACTTGGTAATATTCTAAGGAAACATGGAATTAGTTTCCATTGCTATGCTGATGACACTCAAATATATATTTCATCACGGCCAGATGAATACGCTAAATTATCCAAATTGACAGATGGTGTTAAAGATATAAAAGATTGGATGACGCGTAACTTTCTTTTATTAAATCCAGATAAGACAGAGGTAATACTTATCGGTTCTAAAAACCGTCTACAAAACCTCTCACAACACAACTTTAACATAGTAGGATGCCCTGTTACTTTATCCGCTACAGTAAAAGACCTGGGTGTTATATTAGACTGCAACCTGTCTTTTGAAAAGCATATTTCATATGTTACAAAAACTGCCTTTTTCCACCTTAGAAACATTGCTAAGCTACGTAACATGCTATCTGTTTCTGATGCAGAAAAGTTAGTTCATGCATTCATGACCTCGAGACTAGATTACTGTAATGCTTTATTAGCTGGTTGTCCTGCATCCTCAATAAACAAGCTACAGTTAGTCCAAAATGCAGCCGCTAGAGTTCTTACTAGATCAAGAAAATATGATCATATAACACCAATTTTATCATCACTTCATTGGTTACCTATAAAGTTCCGTATTAATTACAAGGTATTGCTTTTGACCTATAAAGCTCTGAATGTTTTAGCTCCAGTCTATTTAACGGATCTTCTATCGCCTTACAATCCATCACGCTCTTTAAGATCACTAAATTCGAGGCTTCTGGTCATTCCTAGGATATCCAGATCCACCAAAGGAGGGAGAGCATTTTCACATCTAGCTCCGAAGCTCTGGAATAGCCTTCCTGATATTGTTCGTTGCTCAGACTCGCTCTCCCAGTTTAAAACTAGACTAAAGACGCATCTATTTAGCCAGGCATTCATATAAATTTTTATCTTACAGTTACTGTAAATTCGGCCTCTAGTTCATAAACGCCAGAGGAGAACTGGCCCCGACTGAGCCTGGGTTCTCCCAAGGTTTTTTTTTCTCCATTGGGTGATCTGATGGAGTTTTAGGACACCATTGGGTCACTTGATGGAGTTTTTCGGTTCCTTGCCACTGTTGCCTTTGGCTTGCTCAGTTGGGGATATTCAAATTAATTAAACAATCATACCATTGATCAGCTCTACCAAACTTGGATGTCCTTTTTGGATGTCCAGTAATAAACAAACATTGTTGAGTTGTTTTGATTGATACTGTAAAGCAGCTTTGATACAATCTGTATTGTGAAAAGCGCTATATAAATATATTTGACTTGACTTGACTTGACTTATTAAAGTTTTGCATTTTTCATTCGTTTTTATTTTTATTTCATTTTGACTTTTTGTTTTCAAATTCAGTTTAGTTTTAATTAGTTTTTAAATTGGGTTTGGTAGTTTAGGTTGGTTTTTTAGTTTTTGAACATTTTTAGTTTAGTTTTTATTAGTTTTAGTCTTTTTTTGTAATTTGGGTTATTTGTCAGGGGCAAGATTCAAAAAGGTCAGAAAAAAGTATTGTGTAAATATAACTCGCTGATATAACTTTATTTGCTCTATGAAAGACATCGACAAAGACGAAAACTAAAGACATTTACTCTATAATTTTGATGACGTGAGTAAAAGCGCTCTGAACAACAGGAGTGTGTTCGTGCGGGTGAGTGTGAGTGTGTGTGGTCCGGGTGTGTGTGTGTGTGTGTGTGTGTGTGTGTGTGTGTGTGTTGTGTTCGTCCGTGTGTGTTGTGTGTGTGTGTGTGTGTGTGTGTGTGTGTGTGTGTGTGTGTCCGGGTGTGTGTGTGTGGTGTGTGTTCGTCCGTGTGTGTGTGTGTGTGTGTGTGTGTGTGTGTGTGTGTGTGTGTGTGTGTGTGTGTGTGTGTGTGTGTGTGTGTGTCCGGTGGTGTGTGTGTGAGTGTGTGTGTCCGGGTGAGTGAGTGAGTGTGTGTGTGTGTGTGTGTGTGTGTGTGTGTGTGTGTGTGTGTGTGTGTGTGTGTTCGTCCGTGTGTGTGTGTGTGTGTGTGTGTGTCGGGTGAGTGTGTCGGGTGAGTGTGTGTGTGTGTGTGTGTGTGTGTGTGTGTGTTCGTCCGGGTGAGTGTGTGTGTGGTTCAGCAAGTCATCAGTGAGAGATGAGGAGAAACTCGACCCCGATGACATCATCAGCATCTCTCCATCCGAGAGCGGGAACTGAGAGAAGATCTATCTATATATCCATCCATCCATCCATCCATCCATCCATCCATCCATCCATCCATCCTGATAATCACACACTCTCCTTCACGCTGAAACAGAAGTCAGTGTATTACAGCAGTGAAGGACACGTGTGTGTGCCAGCGCTGCAGATCTGGGTGTGTGATCAGGAACAGTGTGTGTTTTCTTCACTTGTGGAAGAGCTCCTGAAAGACCGTCTCTGCTTTACAGCGGCTCACAACGTCAAAGTGTTGCGCTTGCCTTCGGGGGGGAAATTTACAACACTTAAAACACTTGCAACTTGTCAGCACGGTTTTCTGTTCTTAAGAGGAAAATGTTCCAACTCCAGGGAATTACCGGTAAGATCCGACCAAGGCAACCTCAGAGGAGACGGACTGAGACGGACTGTGATAAACACAAGCTACTACAGTCTAAAATAATATTAATAATGTAACAGTTTGAATCAGTCTTTTTGAGTTATGACAAATTCTAATGAAATTGTGTTAAACCAATAAAGTACTTAGAGGAACTAAATAATGGAGCATAAACACAATAAAAAATGTGTGTTTTGTGGCGCTGGAACCAATTAATCTGATCCATCTCAGTTCAAATCAACACAGAACAGCACATGGTAAATTATAACTTAATATATATATTATTCGCGCAGTCATTGCTCATTACACACTAAAAGTTCTTTTCCTTCAGTAAAAAACATAATTTCTACACTTATTCTCTAGTCCAATACAAAGCATGCTGGGAACTAGAAATCCACTGCCCAATTTCCAAAGTTATCAACACAATCTCAAGAAGTTACTACAACTAATTACAAATAAATAAATGTACACAGGGCCTTTACATTTGCCAAAAATATAACTTTTTGTTATTAAACAAATAACAAGCAAGCTTAGACTAGGTGAGAAAAAGTAATCCAAAGTAACGTAACATTACTTTCCAGAAAAGTTACTTTAACGGAGTTACGCATATAATGCTTTACTTTTAAAAGTATCTTTCCCTAAAACTGGTTTTTACTTTGCAAATAAAACAAATCTGAAAAACAGCTCCCATGAAACTTTAATATATTGCAACATTTGGACCAAGGTCTTTGTCACGCAATACGTTTGTCAACTAACATTTACATATTATTTTACTTCGGCTTTGTTTCAATTAACAGAAATGTTTTTAATAGTGTTAATTACCGATAATAACCCTGCGCTGACTACACTATCAGCTACTGAAAGGTGAAACTGAAAGCAGAGATCATGCAGGATTTAAACCATAGACTGCAAAAAAAAATATGTTCGTAGTGTGTGTGACGTCACCCTGGGTTTCAGAAGAGCGTTTTTGAAGCCCAAAGGGGCGGAGCCGGCCGTCGCCATCTTGGCCACGCATCACTCCCGGATAAACGAACATGTGCAGCGAGGCGGATTAGCTGAGGTGACGTGATGCTAACACACAGCAGACAAACGGCTAGTAGTGACATCAGCGCAATCCACCTGTCACTCAAGTGGCCACGCCCTTAATTATGCAGAACTTTAAGGCTTAATATAATTTAAACGGATGAGTTATAAAAACATTCACCCCCCTCACAGTTTTCATGAAGGGCAAAATTAGCTTTATAGACCAAAACCACTTTTTGCACCAGACTGTAAACATGTTTTTTTCTGCTGTAAAGTTGGGCATTTTAACATGCGAGTCTATGGGATTGACTCTCTTTTGGAGCCGGTCTCTAGTGGCCAGTGGAGGAACTGCAGTTTAACTCTCTTCTGTGTTGGATTCAAGAGAGACAGAGGTTTCCGCTTGATTTAAACGCTCACTTCTGAATGCGTTGAGACATACCGTAGACGATGACGGTGGCCGTTGTGCTTCTCCGCTTGGCCACGATGTTCTTGGCCACGCAGGTGTAGTTGGCGGTGTCCGACAGACGGGACTGTTTGATGATCAGGTTGTGGTCGATGGTGATGTAGAAGTTTCTGTCGTCCGCGGGGTCGATAATCTCCTCGTTTTTCAGCCACTCCACCTACAAACACACACAGGGTTCAGACACACGAGCGCCTGGAGGAACAGACGCTAATCCGCTGTGAATCTATAAATCAGGGTGACAGATTTAAAGGCAGGTTTCCTCTTATTTCCCTCTTACGTTTCAATAAATTCGTGTCAGGGCAGAAGTGTTGATGTGTGTGAAAACAGCTCCATAAAACGTCAATATCGATCACATTTTCTCTTTATTTCCACTTGACAAACTCATGCAGGCTGATGGGAAGTAAATACTGTGTTTCTCTAAGTGCTTTCAGGCTCTTTGACCTTTTATTACGAGTTTCCCGTTTCCAAATGGCCTCGATATTGAACCTGAGGTCACATCTGCAGAGAAAGGGACTGTTTTAAAGCTATATGACTGTAAATCATGCAGATCTTCCTCTCGGTTTTGGCAAGAAGGAACAGCAGATGATCAAACGCTCTGCTTTCACTGGTCTCAGGAGAGCACTAGGACAGACCTGAGATCAGCAGAGGAAGGAGGACGACTGGCCAATCACAGGTCATTTAGAGGTTTATGAAAGGATGCATGACTCTTTTCACAGTATAGACGGGAATAAAACACTCTTGCAATCACACAGAAATGCACTACAAACCACTCCAAAACCTTGGCAAAAAAATACAGATTTTGCAACTTCAAGCTTTGCAGAAAGTCAAACTGGAGCTAAAATCATCATCAAATGAGCTAAAATGCATAATAAACAACTCAAAGACACTGGCGGGGAGAGGCGTCTGAATTCTGTGGAAAATTAAGACAGAGAATGATAAATTATTTCTCATAATTTGATTTATGCTGGCTCTAAAAATAACTCCCGACTTGATGGCTTCCTGCTCTCATTAAAGGTCTCGTCTGCTGATAAAAACAAAGTATTGCATATGATGTGCAATTTTCCTTTTTATTGCCTTCCATTACTGTTTGTTAATATTTAATGAGTTGGACGTGGTGCGGGTGAGTGGTTAAGGGCCGAGCGGTCACTCAGATATATAATAATCCTGCGCTGCTCGGATAAATCAGCGGACCGATGCGTTCGGATTCATTCAGAACTGAAGCAATGAGACAAAACGCAAAGCTGCTATTCGACACGGTGCGAATGCAATTCAATTGAGTTGATGCTGCTTTATCATACAATCCTGTGATGTAATCAGCAAAATGGTGCCATTGAGAGGGATGGAGAAGACAAAAAAAATCAATGAGGATTACCCACAAATCCACTGGGCCCTCGGCTTGCCAAGGTGATTATATGTGGCCCTCAAATTACTAAAGCAAACAGGCAAACAAACGCGTCTCAGACGGGCATCAGTGTGTGTTTATGGCAGATGTGTGTGTCCCGCTGCGCTGGCGAGCCCGAGAGAGAGACACTCACTTATTGCACTGGACTATTTAGTTAATGAACAAACCTCATGAAAAAAACATGCCAAGATCATATTTCACGCTAAAATCAAGAGAAAAGTATATAAAATTATGTTTTGCATGAAGATAAGCATGCTTATGTGCATTATGACATGTATTTCATGACAGATTCACAAAAATGGTCTATATTAGTTATGCATTATTTAAATTGTAAATAAAGTAATAATAATAATGATGATGATAATAAATTATTAAATACATATTTTTTTAATGTGGAAAAAAATAATGCACTATTTAAATTGCAAATAATGATAATAATAATAATAAAAAGCGTTCAAATTAAATAAATCATATTTCATGGTTAATTCAAGAGAAAACAATATAAAAGTTTTGCAAGAGATTGCATTATAACATTTATTTCATGACATTTAAGCATACATTTTCTCAAATTTGTATTATTATACTGCACAATAATAATAATACTTTTTTAACTTATTGAAATTGTAAATAATAATAATAATAATAGCTTCTGTACGCTACACCAGGAGCTGAGGAGCTGAATCGGGAGCAAAGCAATGCGCCGGTTACCAGGAAACTAGAGAGTGAATCAGACAGATATTGGGTTACCTAAAGTGATTTCCCACTCCCTCCATTTACAGTGTGGAGTGCCGGGCATCATGGGTGAAAGCAGAACACAGTCACATGTGAACTGAAGCCAGTATAATCATGAGCGCCTGTGACTGAGAGCAAATAAAGGTGCAGGTGAACCACTGAAGCTCAAACCCGTCAAGAGCTGCACCAAAACAGACGCATTCATTCATCAAACACTCATGTCTGACAACAACCACTAACACTGCAAATGCATCTTACGGCCCCTGTTTTTAACTTTAGCTTCTTTTGTGAGAATTCTAGGACTCATGGTGCATTCTAGTATTTATACGTGTCGGAGTTCCGACTGGGAAGACAGACGTTGCCTAGCAACACGTGCCAACACGCCCCCTTTCCTCGGGTTTCCCAGCTCAGAGGTCGGACAACCGCGAGGACATTCCGATACGGAATCCAAGATGGCTGCGCCTGTGTGACTTGTATGAATTGCTTTCATTGTTTTTGGACCGCTGTGGTTGTTTAAATGACGATTTAAATCACTTGTATTACTGTGTCTGTATCACTGCCTGTCGGAATGGGAATCGGTCTTGTTCTGAGTGCAATATTGAATGAAGCCTTATGCTTAGTATAATATATGTGTGTGTACTGTGTGTAATTATTTTGTATATATAAATACACACACATGTATGTATATATTTAAGATTTATATATATATATATATATATATATATATATATATATATAAAATATTAATATTTATATAAAATACAGTATGCAAATATTTCTTAAATATATACATACATGTGTGTGCATTTATATATACAAAATAATTACACACAGTACACACACATATGTAAACAAACTTTTTAATCGATTAATCACATCCAAAATAAAAGTTTGTGTTTACATAATATAATGTGTGTGTAATGTGTGTAATTATTTTGCATATAAATACACATATATTTAAGAAATATTTGCATACTGTATATTTATATTATATACAAAATAATTACACACATTACACATACATTATATTATGTAAACACAAACTTTTATTTTGGATGTGATTAATCGTTGTCCAGCACTAATATTATATTATAAGTTAATTTAATTTTTATTTGATTCTTGCATGGCTCTAGTTCTCTAGCCCTGGTCTGCAAGCAGTGAAGCGGTCTCATGTGTAATCTCAGCGCTGTAATGGCGATGCTCAATGCTTCCTCTATTAGCTGCTGGTGTGGGTGTGTGTGCTGAGGAATAATTACACATGTGCTATACATAGAGCTGAAGATCAGCCAATCCATATGGAGCTCAACACACGTGTGGTATCTATAAAAACACACACACACACACACACACACACACACACACTCAGACAGCGCTCACTGTCTATTTCTCACTCCCACAGACGCTTGTTATTGTCTGATTGTCAGTGAGACGTTCAGAGCAATAATTGGCACATTTATTAACGGAAGGAAATTGCATGTCAGTCATCAGAAAGTGTTTCTATCTCTCTTGGAAAATGTACATAAAATGAGAGAAAAGAATTAAGATTTTCATATTATCTGAGGTGTTCTGAAGGGGTGAGATTTAAAACAATTTTTTTTTTAAAGTAGTCACTAAGCATTTTTTGATCAAATACAGTAAAAATAGTGAAATATTATTATAATGTAAAATATCTGTTTTCTATGTGAATATATAGTAAAGTGTAATTTATTCCTGTGATCAAAGCTGAATTTTCAGCAGAAATCACTATAATATGATCTGATGCTCAAGAAACATTTATGATTATTATCAATGTTGAAAACAGTTGTGCTGCTTCATAATCGTGTGTAAACCGTCATATAGAAAGCACTTATTTAACATAGATCTTTTGTAACATTATAAATGTGACTTTTGCTCAATTGAATGCATCCTTTGAGTATAAGTATTAATTTCTTTTAGGGTTAGAGGTTTGAACAGATAATCATATAAATACTAAGCAAGTGAGATATAGATGAGAGAATCTGCACTTGTGATTATTTTGAGGAAGGACACGGCGTATAGAACAGACACCAGCCGCTGACTCTGATTAGCTCTACTCCTGCGCTCATATTCATGAAGGAAATTAATACAAGTGGTCATTATACAAATAGGCAGAAGCATTAGGAGCCAATTATTGTTTGTGGCTCCATCAAGAGAAGCTGACATCAATTTAATTTGAAGCAGCTGTGTGGGGTGTGTTGTGTGTGTTGTGTGTGTGTGTGTGTGTGTGTGTGTGTGTGTGTGTGTGTGTGTGTGTTGTGTGTTTGTGTGTGTGTGTGTGTGTGTGTGTGTGTGTGTGTGTGTGTGTGTGTGTGTGTGTGTGTGTGTGTGTGTGTGTGTGTGTGTGTGTGTGTGTGTGAGATGGTTAGATGTCTCTATGTGATTGAACGCGGGTTGAGGATGAAGGGAAACCTGCATTAATATTTAATGGAGCGCAGTAATTGCTTTAAATGACGGCAGCATTTAAATAATCTTCAGTCTGATCAGAACCGGAAGACTTCGGCAGATGAAGCGCCATGTTTACCTTTGTATATAAACTGGACTAGTCGGTTGTTAAAAACTAGTCCTAATCTGTGCTTGACACAAATATAAACCAGCATCTGCAATGATTCGAGATGAAAGACGTCCAAAATAAGAAAAGAAGTAAAAACTCTTTCATAATCCTCAGATTCAGAGGCTCTGTTTCTGAATTATTCACATGCCAAAGACATTATTACGTTAATTGGGAACAGTTTCACAAAACAACAACCTTGTTTGAGTCGTGAGCATCTCAGATCTGTTCCCTGGCTAAATAATAATGATATAACAACACGCACACAGAAATCAGCAGAGTTATTATTGTTTCATGTGGGAACGCCGACAGGACGCTAAAGGCCAAACGACTCGTCTCTGAGAAAATACAGTCCAAACTCTTAGAAAGAAGCTTCACTGGGGCTCTATATAAAACTCTAGGGTTCTGGACTTAATTTTAAACAACCCTTCTCACACACACACACACACACACACACACACACCACACACACACACACACACACACACACACACAGGTGATTAATAGAGTCGACGGGTAAAGCATCGTCCTCTCAGGACGTCCCGCACACATGCACAGATGTCCTGATTAACGCTGAAGGTCGAGGGCGAAGTGTGTGTGTGTGTGTGTGTGTGTGTGTGTGTGTGTGTGTGTGTGTGTGTGTGTGTTGTGTGTGTGTGTGTGTCGGGTCTCTAGATCTCACCTGGGTTTGTTTACCTGTCCTGAGTCTCATAACTGCAAACATGCCATCAGCAACACAATACTGAGCTTCACAATATCACGATCTGCCAACATTATCAGTGATGCATCAGCTGATCTGGCTAATATTAGACACACTTTAGAAATAAAGACTTTGATAAAAAAGTTACATTAAACAAAAGGTCTCTATTTCAAATGAATACTGTTTGAACTTTCTAAATGCAATGATCACAGTTTCCACAAAAATATGAACAGTTTTCAACACTGATAATCAAATCAAATCATCATATTATAGTGATTTCTGAAGGATCATGTGACACTGAAGACTGGAGTAATGATGCTGAAAATTCAGCTTTGATCACAGGAATAAATTACATTTTACATATATTCACATAGAAAACAGATATTTTACATTGAAATAATATTTCCCTATTTTTACTCTAATTGATTAAATAAATGCAGCCTTTGTGACTACTTTAAAAAGGGGTGAGTTTTAAAAATATCTTTTTTTTTATTTTTTGATTAAATAAATGCACAATTAGTGAGCATATGAAACTTATTCAGAACAGTAGTGTAGATTAATAATACCAGCCATTATATCACTATTAATCATCATTTTGTTATCATATAACTGACCACTGCTCTCATAACCAAACAAACTAAACTGCATCACTGAAACAAAAACACAAAACACAAATATTTTTCTGACATGTCCTGAACTCTAAATGCTGTGTGCAAACGCAGGGAAAGTGAGAGAACTGCGAGTCCGAGACGCTTTTGCAGCAGTTTTGTGTGATTCTCAGAATGCAGCATCAGCAAAAGTTCATCATAACCCCAACATCTCATCCGCTCAAGTCAACAGCAAAGCAGAACACGGAAGTTATGAAGAATCCGATCAATCTGAGGCACAAACAACCATATGCAGAGAGAAAAATATGGAAATGTGTCCCAAATCAATATGAATACATATTAATATCTGAGAATCTGCCAGAAAGCACAGTAGTGTTTGCATTAAACCGGTTCAAACCGGCTCTGACCTCATTCGCTTCTCTTTTACGTCTTAATCCAGATGATCTTAAACTGGTAATCGATCTGATTTTACACGACAGACGGACTTAAACATCCGTGAGCGGGAAATAAATCCACATGGAAATGCATCTTCACAGGGTTTGTGTCGTGCGCTCATTAATATTGCATTTTGTTTATAATAAATCATTAATTTTCCCTTCAGACATGCACTATAACAAACTCTAATTAGATAGTGAAGCACTAAAGAGTCGCAGACAAACGTCTGAGAAATATTTACCTTCCCACAGGAGCGATGATGCCTTTAACATCTCAATTACTTCTCCAAGACGTCATGAAAAACTCTGCTTACACACGTCTCAATATGAGCTCAAGCTGTTCTCATCAAATTATCTGAGCAATAACATTCTCTTTTGCTCTCTGTAATTGATGGGTTTGTTTATGGCCAGGGTCAAAGGTCACGGACCGCATGCATCTCGGTCTCTGTGTTCTGTTCGGTCTCTCTGGAGACGCTTGAATTAAATTTAATAAAACGAGCTGTATAGTGTTTAGACTCGCCCACACACAGCGTTCTTCAGCACACGACCAACACTTACAGCAATGCTAATGTGGAACTTGCATTATAAAGTTTACTGGAACTATATGTGGGCGCTCAGTTTTTTCTGTCATTTGGCAAAAAACCTTTGTGTTATTAAAGATAAAGTGCTTCACACAGGCTATTTAAGACCGTATAGGAGAGTGGGGGGGCGAGAGAAAAGGTAAAAGATGTTAAATTACTGAATACCTTAAAACACTCAACACCCACAAAAGACATATTTTTAAAATTATTATAAGATGTTTCTTTACCTTTTATTTTTTTTGTCTATTCTTATATTGTTGTTTATCTGGGTTTTGTCTTTGATTTTTTTTTTTTTTTTCGACGTGTATTTTGTAATTTCTGTATGTATTCCTGCAATAAAATAAAAAAATTAAAGCTGCAAGCAGCATTTAGCGGGTTCAAGCTTTTAAGGCCTTTAAGCACATATGCATAAAAAAAATTAAGTTTTATTTGGCAAGCATTTAACCACTGACATCATAGATGGAAAATACCATTTATAGCCAATAAAGGCAATTTACCATAGGAGATACATGGTTTTCAAAGCTTTTTAACAGTTATAGCCCACCTATGGTACGATCTCTATAACATTTTGCATGCTTGTTCAGAATCTTATGTCACACAGGCTCACCGATTTTTGTGAAGTTCTGAGTTTTACAAATCCTTACAATTACAGTATGTTTTCAGCACTAAAGTGCTTGAACCCCTAAAAAGACAGTATTGGATATGACAGATGACAGATGTTGGACTAAGACGCTCTTCTCTGCTCATCAAATACATAAAACATGTGCCATTAGTATTTCTTGAGTAAAGAAAACACTGTATTATTCATTAACACTCGCATTGCAAACAAGCAGAGACGCTCCGAACTGTGTGAGACGCTTCATTCACGATAGAGGCGGAGTTATGAGGTTTGACTGACAGTTTGGGGATACAGTTTCAGTCACAAGCTCTTTTTAAGAGTTTTCATTGGTTAAATATTTACAAATCCCACAGACGGATGTAAAGGGATAAGGATTTCAGTCTGACAGTGATGATATATAAAATATAATACAAAAATAAACTATAAATAAACAATAATAAATAAGCATTAATATACTATATATATATAATTTATACAGTGATGCAGTGTTATTTGACATGTGCTTACTTCACTAAATGTTTGCACCTGGACTACTACAAAACTATAAAACCTGAAAAGCACTGTTTATTGCATTTATATCTTTGTTATGTTGTATTCTTTTGTGCTTTTGCTTGTAATTTGATTATTTGCTTTTATTTTACTACTGTTTACTTGTCTTTAATTATGTTTAACTTTATATTAGGCTTAGCTGTGGTATCAAAATTGGAAGAGAGAATTGTGAACTGAAATAAAAAGATGTGGTGTCATTACATTACATTCATGGCCGATAAAAAATATTTATGGCTGGTAAATTTTCTTAAGTCACCGGCCATTGTTGGGTTCGGAATTTGTTTTTAGTATAAGGCCCTGTGTGTAATGTGTGTGTGTGTGTATTTTGTGGCTGGTGTTTTTATGTGCATGTGTTGGGTTGGAATTGTTTTAGTATGGTGTGTGTATGTGTGTGTGTGTGTGTGTGTGTGTGGTGTGTGTGTGTGTGTGTGTGTGTGTGTGTGTGTGTGTGTGTGTGTGTGTGTGTGTGTGTGTGTGGTGTGGTGGTTCAGTGTGCCTAGAGACATTTGTCCCTTTAAACCTTTCAGTGATCATTTCTTGAACAATGTTTTGCCCTTCAGTGTTTCTTAGAACATTTTAATAATTTAAAGAAACTTTTTACCCTATAAAGACCCCCGTTTGCAGGTTTGATGGATGTTAAACCATCATTAAAGAAACTGAAAGGAACAACATGAACATTCTGCTAAACACCTCCTCAGTTTGTCAGAAGAGAGTCAGTCACAGGGTCAGTGGTTTTTACTTTAGTCTCAGTAGAAGTGAAGCACAATAGAGGAAGACCCCAGCAGCTTCACTGAAGATAGTTTCAAATCCGCTCGCATCTCCCTGGACGAGTCTTTTCTCTAAGCGCCGTGGGCCTTCGCCATGTGACTCGGCAGGACCCCGGCTTGCCCAGCGACCGCCTGAATGAAAACGCGGTTGCCATGGCGACGGTCTCAGCGGATCTCGGGCGCACGGTCACCTCTGAACCCCGGCTTTATCCGAGCGCAGTGACAAGTGCTTTTGAGAGTCCAGAGAAAAGAAAAGAAGAAATGAAAACACAGAGCTCTTTCACAACACTGATTTAAGCCCATTTTATGGGCTTGCCAAGAAAAAGAGGGTCATGAAAAAGACTGTCACCCGCTTGTGTGCGGGACGCTTTGGTGAAGGAGGAAAAAAGAAACGTTCACGGGGAGAAACAAATAATGACGTCTTTACAGCGGGTCCTCAGCTAGAACTGGAACATGCATTAAATAAATATTAAACACACTGTGGATATTGGAAATACTGTCATATGATTAAATAAATAAATATTCATTACTAAATATTATACATTTATAATGACTTCCTCAAAGTGGGTCCTAACTAAAACTGGACGATATAAATAACTACTAAATATACTATGAATATTGGATTTAATGTATATTATTAAACATTATATAAATAATTAGAGATGGGCGATATACTAAATAAATATTAAACATACAGTGAATATGGATTTTATATATATATATATATATATATATATAATATATATACATATACATATACACATACTGTCATATGATTAAATAAATAAACAAATAATATTAATAAATATAAATTTAATAACTTCCTGTTTTTACTATTTACTAAAACTGGATGAGATATATATAATATATATACAGTGTTGGGCAGTAAGCGTTACTGTAACGCAGTTACTTTTGACAGTAACTAATACTGTAACGCATTACTTTTAAAAATAAATTAACTCCGTTACCGTTACCATATGGTGCGTTGTCCGTTACTTTTTTTAATTAATTTGCTAGTTGCTGGAGTGGCTGAGAAGTGTGCGCTGTCATTACACAGTTCGAGAGCACTGAAGAGACTACTAGCATTATTTACAGAGCGAGAGGACACACAAACTATCACTGGCTGAGTTGTTTCCGTTAACACGTGAGGCAGCGCGAGCACGGAGATTACAAGCTGCTTTAAAATGCTTGTTTTGTTATTTATTTCAGAAATCCTTGTGATATATTCAGTTTGTGCTGGTCTGACTTAAATACAATAGTGTTTAAAACTTTCTGTTTAAGTCAGTTTTGTGTTTGTATAGAGACCATAATGCATATAAGGGCATTAATGGGAACATTAAAGAACTTTCTTTAAAAAAATAACGCATCTTTCTTTTAACAGTAACACATTACTTTTTGGTGTAAGTAATCAACAAAGTAATTGAGTTACTTTTTGAATGAAGTAACTAGTAACTGTAACTAGTTACTATTTCTTAGTAACTAGCACAGCACTGTATATATATATATATATATATATATATATATATATATATATATATATATATATATATATATAAAATATTGGATTTAATATAAATTAATCATTTTATAAATAATTAGAGCTGTATATGTGTGTGTGTGTATATACACACACACCACACACACACACACACACACACACACACACACACACACACACACACACACACACACACACACACACACACACACACACACACACACACACACACACACACACACACACACACACACACACACACACACACATTCTATAGTCCTGCACTAGAATGGATGTTATATTAAATAAATATTATATATATGTATGGTGGATTTTGAATATTTTAAATATTATAGTAGTATATAAATAAATATTATATACAAGAATAAATTGTCAAATAAATATTATACAATTGCACCTGGCACTGCACTCCAATCAAACACTTTTGGGAAGAGGTCACACAGTCACTATCCACTATAGTCGGCTGCCACATCCCACTGTCGCCTTCTCTTTGCTTGCTGGGGGACCTGACAATAATCACTGATAAAACTGTAAACTCTAAAATACTCCTCATAGCTCTAACCATCGCCAAGAAAACTATCCTCATGAACTGGAAAACTAGAAATAAATTACACATTAACATTTGGAAAAATCTTATTACAGACTTCATTGCAATGGAATACGCATCTCCCCTTCATGATTACGCATCTGAAACTGACCTCTGCCGTCCAACACTTTCTGACCTCTTACAGCTATGAATCCTTTCTCTGTTTTCAACTCCGACTCCTCCCACCTTCTTAACCAACCCACGAATATTAATGCATTTTAGTTATTTGAACTTGTTTATGTCATCATTGTTATTACTATCTTCACTGTTATTGTTATGATTACTATTTTCACTTTTTGCTTTTCATTGTTGTAATTGCTGTTGTTGCTGTCTTTTGCTCTCACCATTGCGGTCACCACTGCCATCATCATTATCATTTATTAATAATATTATTATTATCATTATTATTATAATCATCAATATTGCCATTGTCAATGCTGTATTGGAATTAAATGTCATTATCATCACTACTGCAATAATCCCCCCCTTATCTCTTCATGGGTTTTTAATGCACCACAACATAGAATGAAAAAAAAAAAAAAAAAAGGAATATGTATATATGGAAAACCTCACAAACACCAGGGCAGGCAAGACAGACGAGAAGTGGTTTCAACGGGACAGCATCTCTGTCCCAATTTGAGACACTCTCGCACTGTACTCCCTCTTTTAATGCACCTTAGACATTGCACATAACACACAAAAAAAATTAGGAAAAGATAGGGACTGCTGAGATGTGGGGGAAGGTTATCTTATATTATCTTATCATCTTATTATACCATCTTTTATTTTATACGGCATTGACAATGGCAATTGTTACATAGGAGGAAGGATGGAAATAAAAATCGACCAACACAATATTGGCAATATGGTGGTAGTGGGGAGTGGGGTGGTGATGGTAATGACAATGGTAATAAATAATAAATGGTTACTTTGTTTACGCATACACAAACACACACATACCTACACTCAGACCAACTCACATACACACTTAGATCAAACAATTTTATCACTTTTATGTCACTTCTGGAATTATGGATTTACAAGATTGCTCACTACTGTACTATGTTGGTTTGTATGTATGTCTGACTGTTAAATAAAAAAAATAAAAAAATAAAAAAATAAATAAATATTATACAATTAAATATCATTATAAATATTATAGTATAAATAAAAAGGATCATTTTCCCCTACATTTGTGATGATTTTTAATCACATTTTAATTACATTTTGAATCTTGCATGAAATATTGTGAATCTACTCGGACACGATAGCTCTCGATTCAAAATGATGGTTTCACTGACAGAGTAAAAAAAGACGATATTGTTATTGACATCGCCCAGCTCAGATGTCAGTGATATACAAGTGAAATTACATGTGATTTTCTCTGTTTCCATGCATGCACATGATTTAGTGCATTACAAACGCACAGAGAATGGAGTCAAACACGTCACATGATTCGTGATTCACTCGCATTACCAAACTGCTCTGCTATTCTCCAAAGCACTCGCAGTATTTCAGATTCCTCCAGCCAGAGCTCGACTCTTCACGCGCGCCAACACAAATGTTCAGCATGTTTGCTTTGCTTGGCACGATCAGATCCGGGCTTTGCGAGGGTTCGAGGAGAGTCATAAAGGCTGAGGATTCATCTGTCGAGAACAGACGAGAACTTCCTGAAACTGAGTTTATAACTTTACAACTTCTGCTGTCGCTGCCGTCCAACTGGCCTCTCTAGAACCATTACAGGATTACTTTCCTTCTAGACTAATATCAGCACAAACTCATTTCAGCTGCCATCATCATTTTAATTATAATAATGCATTTCCCTCATGCATTTTTTGATCACATTTAGGAATAGCATCCACTCGAGTCTCTTCAATCATTACGATAATGTCAATCCGATGAGAGAGAACGGGAACTCATAATGCAAAAACACAAAGCTACAGACGCTAATCTCAGATTATCAGGCCTGTAATTACAATCATTCTCCATTTTCAGGGAATATATTTATTGCTAATCCTTCAGCGACAGAAACGGTGTCAAAAGAAAGAAGAAAAGCTTGAAACAATTAGATGTATAACGTGCCGTGGTTAAATATGCAATGGTTTGCTCGTGAGGAAAACACAGAACAAATGTGTACAAGAAAACAAACAAGTGTATGAGCGACTCGGCACGACAATAGAAGATTACATTACAGCCTAATCCAGGTGCATAATCAGATTGTTTTTCCTTTTGTGGGAGCGGATGACAAACCCTGCGGATCACACAACTGCTCGTGGCATCGCGTCGCTCTAACTTCATCTGCTGCGAGAGATAGTGCAGGACTGCCCGATTACTGGAAGAATCACTGCATATTCTCACTCACTCACACACACACACACACACACACACACACACACACACACACACACACACACACACACACACACACACACACACACACACACACACACACACACACACACACACAGGAACAGATACAAGCATCTGCTTCGCTATGGAACTAATAGAAATCTACTGAAAATGCCTGTGACTCAGAAATCTGCTAAAACAACAAAATTTGCACATTTTAGAGAGGCCTTTTATTGTGGCCAGCCTAAGGCACACCTGTGCAATAATCATGCGGTCTAATCAGCATCTTGATATGCCACATATACTTGAGATGGATTATCTCGGCAAAGGAGAAGTGCTCAATAACACAGATTTGTGAACAATATTTGAGAGAAATAGGTTTGTGTACAAGAAAAATGGGGCAAAAACAAAAGTGTTGCATTTATAATTTTGATCAGTGAATATCACAAAAATAAGCATTTACTTTTTTGTTTACATATATATATACACACACAGGGCTCTATATTTAGCCTTTTCATATGCTTGTCCTTTGGACAAGTAAATCGGTCATTCACAAAAAAATATTTTTAATTTGTGTTGTAAATCAAATTTATTCTGAAGCAATATTCTCATCAGCTTCGACATATTTAAATATGAAATAAAAATTTAAATTTCAAAAAGATTCAAAAATCCACTTGTCCCGGACGAGCGTTAATTTTGAGCCCTGATATATATATATATATGGAGTATATAATATTATATATATATATATATATATATATATATATATATATAACTAGGGGTGTAACGATTCCGTAATGTCATGATTCGATACAGATCACGATACTGAACTCACTATAGGATAGTATTGAGATACTCCAAGACATATGATAAAAGGTTACCAAAAAATGTACTAACTGATTTAAAATGCTACATTTCATATTGACATTGTGTGTGTAAATGAATAGACTTGGACTTGGTGCTGGAAACCCAATGCACAGGACAATAGTGACCTTGGTCACTGACTATGTAGGACACTTTTTACTGGTAACATCAGACATTTGGCATTATCAGAACCCAAACATTCCCCCATTGCATTATTATACATTCTATATACTTTTGGGTGAACTATACACATATTGTTGCATTTTTGTATTGCGATATATTGTGACACCTAATATAAACTTATTTTTAAAACCTGTGGCCTGAGCAAGAGAAACAGACAGGAAGGCGACAGTGACGTGTGTGTTTCCACAGTTAATCTGGGTAATGGATGTGTTTCTTTCCTCTAGCGGTGAGGTAAGAGCGAGCGTCGTCTGGCTGTCAGTGGAGGAGCCCGAACACACACCTGACGTTCACTGCGGTGAGGAACACTAACACACACACACACACACACACACACCTCCCATTACAGCCCACCGCTCACGACGCTCCTGAAGAGAGTGTGACAGCGACCGCCCACTTCTCTAGAACACTTTTAACATTCATTCACTCCACAGGGATTTAACAAACTCCTCAATAAAGAGCCAAACTAACCAGATCTGAGATGAATCACAACGTTGTTAAAATAAAAAAATCTGTATGCAAATCATGAATGATCGTACAATATACAACTACTGACTTAGAGCATAAAGAAAATATACATATATATGCACTATAGTTCAAAGGTTTGGGGATTTTTTTTATTTTTATAATTAACGCTTTTATTCAGAATCGCACACATTAATATGATCAAAAGTTACAGTAAATTTATAATGTCACAAAAGTTTGTATTTCAAATAAATAATATTCTTTTGAACTTTCTATTCATCAAAGAATCCTGAACAAGAAAATGTATGATGGTTGCCACAAAAATATGAACTATTTTCAACTGTGATAATAATTATAAATGTTTCTTGAGCATCAGATCATCATATTATACTGATTTCTGTGACACTGAAGACTGGAGTGATGATGCTGAGCACAGGAATAAATTACACTTTACTATATATTCACATAGAAAACAGATGATTTACATTGAAATAATATTCCACTATTTTTACTGTATTTGTAATCAAATAAATGCAGCCTTGGTGAGCAAAAGAGACTCTTTCAAAAACATTACAAATCTTCCTGACCCCAAACTTTTGAACGAAAGTGTAAAGAGATCAAAAGGATCTGCAATGCATCATGGGAGTGGACGTCAAGCTGAGCTTTTTCTCCAGATTTGCACATCTCAGGATTATGGTACTAGTGTGGGTCTTCACTGGGAATTCTGCCATAAAACTTTCCCTGAGAAGAGAGATAAAACCCCACTTGTGTCTCTACAGAAGCAAATATCATCACTGAACAACCGTCAAGTTTCAGACGTTATCGTAACCAATCGCCATCTCTGAATTATGAGTTCCAGAAGCGACTGTTCAAACACTGATACTTCAGCAGGTTTTTAATCACAAAATGGACTGAAATAAATTGAATTGTGTTATTTTATTTGCACGTACGCTCTCTCTCTCTCTCTCTCTCTGGATGTAATTACCCAGAAGGCCGGTTGGTTATTTTATGTCATTAACAGCAGACCCGAGGCTCACGGTGAGCGTCATATTTACACTCTCCAAGAGAGAAGGAGCTCTTATTGCATTGTGTGATCCATGTAATTTCATTCCTGACTTGTTATTCTTCTCATTACGTGCCTGAATCCTTCCTCCGCACAACACAGAGACAGAAGAGCTGTGATGCGAGCGATGCGATACGACACACATCACGGCCAGCTCAACATTCAGACACCGATACAGTTACATTTAAGACTTTTAAGACCTTTTTAATGAATGAAATTTAAGACCAAACCTGTGATGGAAATACACATTATATTACATACGTATATGTAATATTTAACCTAAGTAATTTAAATAATTTAATATTAACTACTTGTTTATTGAACTAAAATCAATGTAACATTTAATCGTGAGAATATTAAGCAAAATAGCTCCCGTCATGTAATGTTTCTTAACTATATCATATGTTATAAATAAAAAACTCAACATTTTTAATTTTTACCTCAGTATTTCTTCTGTGAGTTTGTGTTATGCTCATTAGTTTTGATTTCTCACTTTAAAATCTCTCAGAGACAGCGAGTCTCAACAGCGCTACAGAAATACATTAATATCACTCGCTGTTTATGTAATAAAATCAGAATCATTCTCACGATTCGATGCTTTACTGTTATTTGATGGGCATTGGGTCCGTCAGACTGGAGAAATATTAGCGGTAATGTGACTAGAAATATTTAAGACCCATCGAATCTGAAATTAAAGACATTTTAATACTTTTCAAGGCCTTTTATTAGGAAAACTTTATAAGACTTTTAAGGACCCGTGGCCACCCTGTGATACAAGCATGAGTCTATAACCCGAAAGATGACTGAGATTAGCTTTGCACACTGAAAAAACTGTCCACTCATATTTTCAACCATTTTCACAATTAATTACAAAAGAAACGGCTGAATTAAACATGCAATTATGAAGGAGAAAGGGTAAAATTGTACGTTCAGCAACTCTTGATTTGTTGACATTAGCTAATGCATTTAACAAAGGTTAATAAATGCTGTAAAAATGTAATGCAGTTAATGTGAGTTAATAAAAATGTTCATGTTAGTTCACAGTGCATTAACTAATGTTTGCAGATCTTAAAAATTCATTAGTAAATACTGAGATTGAATATTAAGAAATGCTGAAGTATTGTTCAGTTTAACAAATTGAAGTGGAGAGTGTTTTTTTATGATGTGAGTGAAGTAATGCTTCCATGTATTATTCTGTATATATTTTATGAATTTTTGTAAGTATAACATGGTGGAAATGAGCATTTTTTTGCTATAACCTGGCACATGTCTTCTTTTTTAGACTAATGTTTTTTTGTGCATTGTCCCTGATCTAAACAAACAAATGAACCTTATCGTAAAGTGTTCAAATGTATTTTCATTTACAACTTTGAAAATGCTTTTTTTTTCAATGTAGACAAAAGTAAACTATTTGATGCAGATATGCACTCACTAATATCAATACAAGTGCTGACGCAAAAGAAAAAAAACAGAGATGTTTAGATATATGACGGCATCAGCTCGGATCTAATCATGTTTGAGTTGAAAAACATAATGGCACAAACAATTGATGGAAGACAGAAAATAACTTGCCAAGTGAAAGGAAGCGACGCCATCTGTGATGTACAGTTTTTCCCAACACAAATTGCTTTTAATGCGAGATCTTTGCGCTGCCAAAGTGGGCTGTTGTGTGCTGATCCAGGTCCTCTTTTAAGAGCAGAGATTGTTCTCTGAGTTTGTGGAATTGTGGGAAATGGCTCTCTTCTGATTGCGGCCCATTTGTTCTGTCAGCATTTCCACCTGCAGTGAACTTCTGCTCGCTTAACTGGGCTTTTCCAGGTCAAGCACGGCTCCTCTCAGAGCCGAATCAAAGGAAACGCTCTCAGCCAATCAACACGCTCCCTGGAGAGGCCGCTCTGATCTGACCCAGAATGCTCTTTGGTTTCACTCATGTTCAGTTAAGTGTCGCTAGACGGTCATTCAAAGAGCTTTTTACTTCGAATGCAGCTGATAAAGAAAAGTGATGCTCAACCACACATTTTACATTCAATCACCAGGACGATAATATCATATATCCATGTCAAGTCACATTTATTTCTACACACTTAAAAATAAAGCTGATTTATTGGCATTGATGGTTCCGTGAATAACCTTTAACATCCGTGGAATATTTCCAGTGGTTCCACATAAGGTTCTTTGGATTATTAAAAACATGGTTATTTGAAGAACTGATGATGGCTTTGCTATGGAATCGCTGTGAAAGAAAATCCTTTATTTTTAAGAGTGTAAAGCGCTTTATACAGTAGAGAGTGTTTCAAAGCAATAATAAACAGAATAAGTAATTATGAAAAAAAATTAAATTCAGAAATAAGCAGCTCTACAAAAGACAAAAGTGTCATTATTCAGCTCATTATAGTTATTAATATTTTGAATTAGCTTTTATTTTTATATTTCTAGTTTCATGTTAATTTTAGTTTTATGTTAGTTTTATGATGTGCTTATGTTAGTTTTATGTTATTCAATTATGTGCTTTTGCCATTTTTTTATTTTTTTTTTATTTCAGTTTTAGTTTTTATTTCCAGTTAATAATTGTAGTGCTTCAATTTAAACTTATATAAGTTTATTGCCAAGGCAACATTTCTAATTTTCAACTAATATTTATATTTTATTTTAGCTTTATTTCAGTAAACAAAAATGATTTTAGCAGTTTCCGTTTGCGATATTAACCCTGGTTCAAAAATGATTTAATTCAGTCCAATAGAGTAAATTCTAAATCTTGCAAAGTTAATTTCATTATTTAGCTCAATTCAGCTCTCCTCTAATAGAGTTGAACACATAATATTACTTAATATTAATTGTCTTTTTAAACCCATATACTCATTTCTGAGTGCATTCATAACTCACAACTCACATATACGCATGTTTCCTTTTCTTTTTCAGCCCAAACAGGAAATAAAGTCTTTCCCTGTGGCCACAAACAAGCCAAATGTTCATTCTGTGATCTTTCAGAAGCCTTTGAGAAACCTCCAGTCCCGTGTCTATAAAGCAGCAGCGCTGAACGAAGCACGCTCTTATCTGCACACGACCAAACGCTCAAACTTCTCTTCAATATTCCAGCAATTTCCCCCAATAAAAGCTGTTTTGAACATGTGCGCATCCGTAACACAACATCCCATTCTCCTCCGAACATCCGGGCTGTTATTTAACATGCCAACGTCAACACGAGCGAGCTAAAGATAGTCTGAAGTTAACGGTGGTGGTCATTACACGTGTTAAGATGATTAAAAAGAGCGGGAAGAACACAGCCCGAGGCGTTCACGTTATAAACCCTCAGAAATCTGTGCATTGAGTTTGTTAAGCCGGCCTGGAGGAGGAGGTTTCGCTTGCGGATTTGCATCAAATTGTTGCATCCTACTCTTTGTTATTGTAAAGATGGACGATTTAAAGGGAAAAAGACTGAAAAAATCCTTTACAGCTGCCATCTATTAATCCCGTTTAGCTAAAACTTTAGGACGAGTTTGTCTGACAGCCCACTCCGGCTGAAATCGATGCCAGGATCAATATGTCCCGTGTAGCTAAATAGGAATTAACAGGTGGGCGCTGAGGTAAATGTTTCTGAACGAAGTCTGACATTTAGTCGAGGTGATTGAGTTATCTACACATCAGTCGGCCAGGAGTTTACCTTTGCTTTGGCCCCTGTAACAAACGTTAATCTCTAATTGGATATAAAACTCATCAGGAGAGTGCTGGTGTGTGGAGATCTAGTGTGCCGCACACGTCCTGAAAACTGAAGCCAACGAGTCTCGATCGCCCCAGCATTGGTGCCAGTGTAGATCAGAAACCAGGAAGTCTAACGGAACGTGATGGAAACTAAATCAAATTATATTTTAAATACATTTTTTCCGAAGATGTTTTCTGTCATTTTAGATGGTTTTTATCACGCTGATGTAAGTTTAAGTGTTTGTTTTTTGTTTTTTTAGTTCTGGATCACAAAACCAGTCACAAGTCACACTGGTATATTTGTGGCAATAGCCAACAATACATTGTATTGGTCAAAATTATAAAAAAAAAAAAAATATGCCACAAATCATGAGGATATTAAGTAAAGATCATGTTCCATGAAGATATTTAGTAAATTTCCTACTGTAAATATATAACATTTATTTTTGTGAGTGAATGCAGCACAATCACGAACATAAATGGACAATTTTAAAGGCGATTTTCTCAATGTGTCGATTTTTTTGCACCCTCAGATTCCAGATTTTCAATAGTTGTATCTCGACCAAATATTGTCCTATCCTAACAAACCATACATCAATGGAAAACTTATTTATTCAGCTCTCCATTTAAAAAAAATGGACCCATGTGACTGGTTTTGTGGTCCAGGGTCACATTTGATGCTATAAAAGCGGGAATGTGACGTCATGATTGACAGCTGTGATTGACAGCTTCTCTAAACGAAGCATTACTGAGACACCAACAGACTTTTTGGGGATTTTCGGGAGGTGATTGGAGCTTTAACTTTAATTTCCACATGTACATAACTGTTTATTTCACACTGACATAATGAGTTGTTCTGCAGTAAATGTACGAACGGTGTGTGTGTGTGTGTGTGTGTGTGTTGTGACTCCACTTCACGTTCACTACTGTGCAGAATCAGGTCCCAAATCAGTGCAAGATGTCAGCGCCATATTACTTGTTTTACAGTCTATGGGCTCTATCTTGCACCCGGCGCAATTGACTTTGTTCACTGACGCATGTATCATTCCTATTTTGCACCCGCGCAAAGCGGCTTTTCCCTCCACAGACGCACGTCGGTAAACTAGGAAATTAACTTGCGCTCGCTGGGCGGGTCGGCGCAAAAATGAGGCGTGTTTCGGCGCAAACATTCCCTAGTGCTATTTTGCACTTCCAGAAAACAATTGCGCCACTGACCAAAAAAACCTGGTCTAAAGTCAGTGGCGCGTTGCGCGTTGTTCATAATGCTATTTTAAGCGCGCATGCTTGGCCATAATGTAGCGGGTGCACAACGCACACACACTTTGATTCTCTCATCAACACAGATGCAGCAGTTTTTATTTTTGCAAATCATACATTATAACAAGGAAATATATTACCATACGAGGGAAATTATTGTGGTGTCCATGAAGATGTGGAAAAATAGGCATAAATCTAGCTTACACATACCCAAAATTTTCAGGCAAATTGTAGTAATGACGGATCAGACCTGTTTGCCCAATAGTGGCAAGACACAATATGTATATAAGGACATCTGACAAATTAGTTGGTCTGTCAAGAACCAGGAAAAAAAAAATCTGAAGACTGCGAAATCACCTTTACCATAATGTAAGTACATTAAAAACCTTATTTTTTAACTTACCAGATAAGTTGAACTTTCTCATATTTTTTTCTATTGATTTGGGTGGGTTTGTCCATCCCCAATGTCAATTCTCTTTCTTTTACGGCCCTGACGAGAACATCGGTCTCCTCGGCTGTGAACCGATTCTGAAGCGCGCCTGGTAAATCCGCCATAATAATAACAATCCGCCATGCGACATGCGCTCCTGCTCTTAAAGGGTATGTTGGATGACGCTCTGGTTTATTTCACGTTACGCCCAAACCACACCTATGAATAATGAAACTACTTCAGACCAACCCCTTTTAAACTTGCGCCGGGCGCAAGAGGCATTTATCCCGCCGGGAAAATAGCAACAGCGCCCAAGACCCGCCCACAAAGTTACTTGCGCTTTGACACTTGCGTTTCAGATCGTTAAAATAGGGCCCAATGTGTGGGACGAATAATCCCGTACCTCAGCAGCAGGAACTCCTTCTGGCGGCCGGCACTGGAGAAGCACTTCCTGTTCCAGAGACACTTCCTTTCCCAGAGGCTCCTGGTCAAAGGTTTTCCTGAGATCTGCGAGAGAAACACAGAATCATGAGAATCCCTGGATCACTAAACCAGTCACAAGTCGCACTGGTATATTTGTGGCAATAGCCAACAATACATTGTATTGGTCAAATTTATACATTTTTCTGTTATGCCACAAATCATTAGGATATTAAGTAAAGATTATGTTCCATGAAGATGGAATAGTATAGTATATAACCATGTCAAATAGTATAGAACAGAAAAGGTAAGTGCTAGTTATTTAGCACACACGCCATATCCAAACCAAACTGAGTCCTATTAGTAATCAGAGAAGTTTTACAGCAGTTTCAGCTCATCTCATGTCACACACACACACACACACACACACACACACACACACACACACACACACACACACAACACACACACACACACCACACACACACACACACACACACACACACACACACACACACGGGTCCACCGAGGGCCACTCTCCAACCGTGACATCAGATGTTGGTTATTCATGCTGACATCCTAGGATGTAATATTTAACAGTTCTGCCCATCTTTCCCTCAAACATCTCCTCTCAGCTTCTGTGAGTCCAGTGGAAGTTGCTGGAATACAGATGTGTGTGTTTTCATTCAGCACTATCCTCATGCTTTCCTGGGTACATATTTGACTTCCAGCGTGAATAAAGCATTGGGATGAGGGCCGTGTGGCGGCACATGCTGATGGCCAGCGTTTTCACAGGTGCTGTAATGAGTTTCGTGATTCACCCTGAATATTAATGCGATTAGACAGCTTAACACTGACTTTACACAACTCTCCATGTTGTACATCAGGCTTTCTTAGACCAGTCTCATTCTGGATCAGATTTTCCACACGATATTTCCTGCTTATCTGCCGTCGGTGTCATTTACACATTTATCATCGGCCCATGGGGGGAAAACGGTGCCATGAAGACAAATGGGTTCAGACTCATTTCTCTGTGAGTGATAGAAACATCATACACACAGATACACACTCGGCTCAATGATTCCTGCTATAGAGGTTATGCATCGACGTCACAGAAGAGCTGCTGTGTGACTGGATTTAATAGAGGAAACTGTGAAAACGCCAGTAAAACAAACGATTATCAGTTTAAACTAAAGGTTGGACTCGATAGTGTTTCTTACAACTTACAGAAGATCCAGTGATCATGGATATTGACATGAAGCAGGAATCATGTTTCCTGACATTTATATGAGCCTGATTTCAACGGCGGGGAAATACATAAAGCAAATTTGCCTGTGAATGCAGTTTACAGTCTGGTGCAAAAAGTGGGTTTGGTCTATAAAGCTAATTTTGCCCTTCATGACAACTGTGAGGGGGGTGAATGTTTTTATAACTCATCCGTTTAAATTATATTAAGCCTTAAAGTTCTGCATAATTAAGGGCGTGGCCACTTGAGTGACAGGTGCATTGCCGCTGATGTCACTGTTAGCCGTTTGTCTGCTGTGTGTTAGCATCACGTCACCTCAGCTAATCCGCCTCGCTGCACATGTTCGTTTATCCAGGAGTGATGCGCGGCCAAGATGGCGACGGCCGGCTCCGCCCACTTTGAGCTTCAATATTGCTTAATAAACACTACGGGTGACGTCACACACACTACGCCCTTTTTTTTTTACAGTCTATGGTCTATATCCAAAAATGTTTCAAACACGCATTCAAAATGCAATATATAGTTTGCAATGCCCCCCAAAAAATGGTTTGCATGCTCAAAAATGTGCATAATTTCTGTCTACGTCATGTCACTGCTAGTCAAGTTCTTGTGTTTCTTTGACTCTTAAAGGTCCCCTGACATGGGGTTATTTTATTATTTTATAATGTTTCCTGGGTTGCCCTTATAATGTTAGTATGTTTTTTAGATCAAAATTAGTCATAATTTAGAAATAAAAGGCATTTTTCCTAGCCTGATTTTAGCCTCTGACTTGAACACTCTGTTTGAAGGGGCGTGTCTGCTGTGAGACTCAGTGTAACCGCCCACTGCTGTGATTGGCTGACATGCGTGCATATGAAATAGCTACATGTGAAACTCTCTCGAATACTTTTACTACTGCTGCTATTATACGTTTTTACTAATACAGCTATCGAGATTAACGGATCGTGAGAAGTTTTTAAAGTATTTAGATCTATTCCCATCACATACAATGTGTGATGAGCATTGAGCAGATGACAGTCTGTGGATCGAGAGACAACGCAATTTCTCACTCTCTCTAATGCTTTCACTAATGCAAATTCAAACACGATGATGTAAATACAGTAAGAGCTTCGTTGTGCAGTAACGTGCGTCATTGATTTCATAACGAGTTGTCCTGATAAACTCGCGCTGTGTGGAAAAATGTTCTTTGATCGATTTCTGTATATAATTTGTTCACAATTTAAATACGATTATTTTCATCCTACTAAAAGAAACGATGTGAAGGTGATATTTTAGTCACTGGCTTGACTTACTTATGCATAAACAGTATTGAACGATCTTGAGAGAAAGATTACCTGTCTGAACTTGAATTGTTGCTTGGTAGCTCGATGATTTATTTTCAGACGTTCATCGAGGCCAGCTCTGTATTGGCCCAAGTTGAGGAAACAGTCGTCAGTGAAATGTTTGGACCATCCAAAACTTTGGGAAGTTGTGTCGGCGCATTTCCAGAGAAAATAAAATTAACCATTGTTTCTTCAGAGGCTCGGATGAAGGAACTAAAAAATACTGTTCATTTGTACATCCGAACACCGATCAACTGCCATGCTTCGCTCGTTTGCAAGCCATTATATCTCTCTATTCCACTTTTGTGCTTTGCTTGGTCATACGCCATGATATCTCTCTCGAGGATGATAAACTAAAATCGCGCGCGCGCACCGCGCGTTCGTACTTCCTGGCTTGTTTTCTCATGGCCGGGTCAAAGTCTCTTTGCGGGCAAAGCAGAGAAGGGGGAGGTAACATTCCCCCATATGACGTCATATAGGGGGAGATTCAAGATCAGCTCGTCTGAGATCTCATTTTCTCACAGGCAGAGAAAGATAGCCAAAACTCGGTTTACACCGACTGAAATTTCTAGACACGAGGGGACCAAATACAGGCTAGGGGAACTAATATTAATGTTAAAAAACCTCAGAAAGTGAAATTTTCATGTCAGGGGACCTTTAACAAATCTAGATGACTTTTCACATCTATGTCAGCGAATGAGAAGAGGGCGGAGCTGCAGGAATGATTGACAGCTCAGAAGGCCGCTGGTACTCGCGCACGTTTCTCCCTCGCTGACAGTGATGGATGAGCCGATCCCACACACTCCTCTGGGCCTCCTCCATCACACACTCCCTCCAGCTCAGTCTATCTGCTCTACGCCTGTCCGAGAGCGCCACAGAGGAGGAGAGATTTCACTGCTACTCTAATAAAAATCCAATATTTCTCTGCGTTCCCACACACGCTGGAAGAGGTGAGATCAGGAGTGTGTCTCGCTCCTGCGGGTCCATTACACATATATTATATTGCGCTGGAGGAGTGGAGTGTATAGTGTATATGGCGTCTCCACAGAGATCAACAACACCAGACCTGAAGAGAAAATGACAATCAAGTAAAATCCCATTTAAGGGAAGTCAGTCAGGAGCCGTCTTGGTATCGCTCTCTGTGTAGGGAACACATTTACAAATACAAGAAAGAGTTTGTAAAAATTTGAAAAGTATGTTTTAATTAATTTTTTTCCTCATTAAAATCAGATGACTAATGACATACTTTATTTTATTTTGACTTTAGGTCAAATTTTCAGGTTGGTACAACACTCTCTCACTCACTCTTACACAGACGCACACACACACACACACACACACACACACACACACACACACACACACACACACACACACACACACACACACACACACACACACACACACACACACACACACACACACGTATCTGGGTGGATCTCACAACACACGTCAAGAACCACTTCAGCTCGCATCTCTCTCTCTCTCTCTGCGCTTCGGGTGAAATTATTTATATTTTGCTTAAAGAAAATCAAGCCTGTTTTATATCCATTAAGACATTATATTCATAACAATGGAGCAAATTTCCCTCTCCATATACATCATGGTAATATTTGCTGCAATGTGATGTTAATTATAATAGAATTATTAGTAATTATGTGCTGTAAAAAAAAAAAAAAACATCAAAGAAATACTAATGAGAATCACTCTTGAGAATAAGTGTGTACGAGGAGGAAGAGTGTGTGTGTGTGTGTGTGTGTGTGTGTGTGTGTGTGTGTGTGTGTGTGCGTGCGTGCGTGCGTGCGTGCGTGCGTGCGTGTGTAAGAGTTAGAGGAAGAGTGTGTGTGTAAGAGTTAGAGGAAGAGTGTGTGTGTAAGAGGAGGAAGAGTGTGTGTGTAAGAGGAGGAAGAGTGTGTGTGTAAGAGGTGGAAGAGTGTGTGTGTAAGAAGTGTGTGTGTGTAAGAGTTAGTGGAAGAGTGTGTGTAAGAGTTAGAGGAAGAGTGTGTGTGTAAGAGGAGGAAGAGCGTGTGTGTAAGAGGAGGAAGATGAAGACGAGGAAGAGTGTGTGTGTGTGTGTGTGTGTGTGTGTGTGTGTGTGTGTGTTTGTGTGTGTGTGTGTGTGTGTGTGTGTGTGTGTGTGTGTGTGTGTGTGTGTGTGTGTGTGTGTGTGTGTGTGTGTGTGTAAGAGTTAGAGGAAGAGTGTGTGTGTAAGAGGAGGAAGAGCGTGTGTGTAAGAGGAGGAAGATGAAGACTAGGAAGAGTGTGTGTGTGTGTGTGTGTGTGTGTGTGTGTGTGTGTGTGTGTGTGTGTGTGTGTGTGTGTGTGTGTGTGTGTTAGGGTGACCAAACGTCCTGTTTTCCCAGGACATGTCCTGTTTTCACGTCCTGTCCTGGCCGTCCTGTCTGTTTTTTAAAAAGTGATGAAAATGTCCTGGTTTTCATTATTTTTCATTGGGCCATTAAGCGTGTACTTTAAATACATGCTTGCCTTTGCACACAAAACATATGACTTTGGCTTCACCCCCTCTTGTTATAATCAGCGCGTTCCTCAATCCGCAGCGTCAAGCACAGAGCACGTCAGACTCAGAATCATCAGAATACAGAGGTGTGTGTGTGTGTGTGTGTGTGTGTGTGTGTGTGTGTGTGTGTGTGTGTGTGTGTGTGTGTGTGTGTGTGTGTGTGTGTGTGTGTGTGTGTGTGTGTGTGTGTGTGTGTGTGTGTGTGTGTGTGTGTTCATCGCAGCCTCATTGGTCTGTCACTGCTTGTCAATGTCAGAATATTTGAAATGACCAATCAAATCAAAGTAGGCGGACTTTACACGTTCACAGATTTTTAGCAGCGTGACGCTTCAGATGCTTCAGTTTACGGTCAAGTGCGAGGTAAGATGTAAGTAGCTAACAGCGTAAAAAAAAAAGAAAAAAAAAGCCCAAATGTTAATTCAGACGATTTACAGAGAAAATTCCTGTGTTTTCGTTTCGGTCAGGATCCATGTAAGCAGAATGCATGAACTGCAAAGCTGGCACGTCGTGTCAGTGTTAAGGTGCTAGCGACCTAGAAGCCCACATAAAGGACGTATAGGCTAAGAGAACATCAGGAGGATTCAAATTGGTTTTTTTTTACTGAAATAGTGTAGTAGATTTTATTTTATTTTAGTAGTAGATTTTTAACCTATGCTATGGCCATGAAAATAAATAGTGTCATGTAAAGTGTCACTTTTTTTAAAATAGTATTCTATTGTTGCGGGCCAAACATTGAATGGAAAGGATGTATTACTTTATGTATTAAAGTACAATAACATAGTTGCAAGGTTGTGAATGCATTTGTCAAGTATTTTTTTGATGCATTCTCCCCCAAACCACGCCCCACCCCTTAGCCACGCCTCCTCAAAAATCACACCACGCCCATCAACCACGCCCCCCGTCCTGTTTTCTGAAAACTAAAATATGGTCACCCTAGTGTGTGTGTGTGTGTGTGTGTGTGCAGTTGGGTCACTGTATTTTCACAGTATGCAATATTCAGTGCAATACTACACTGGCAGTGCATACAATATACCATTTATTCACCTATCTACTGTAAGTTGTCATTACTATAATTGTTTTACGTAATTGAATTGAATTATTGTTGCACACAGGGCTGCTACAGTGTGTACATTATAGGGGGGGGGGGGTGATTATGATTTCACTTTTCTAACTTTAGTTAGTGTTTCAAAGTTCAGATTCAGAGCAAAGGGAGATATTTGTTTTTTGGGAACTACACAACATTCCTAAAATTTACATAAACCCCGCCCCCAGGAGCACAATTTATAGATTATCAGCACAATTACAGAATAAGCTAATAATTGACTAGAAGATAGTTAACTCCACATACATCTTCTTGAGTCTCTCCATATTTGTCCAACTTCGGTTTGATCATAAAAAGGCTAAAAGTTTTTGAAATGTTCAGTGCATGTGTGTGTGAGGTAATCGGAGCTGCTAACACACACACACACACACAAGCTCTTGTAGCTCCGCCCCCTGTGCCGGGAGCAGCAGCTCATTTGCATTTAAAGGGACACACACGAAACGGTGCGTTTTTGCTCACCCTCAAAAAGTGAGAATTTTAACAAGCAGTAAAAAAATATCTGTGGTTATTATGAGGTAAAACTTCACATACACACTCTGGGGACATGTGAAAATGGCATTATAACACCCCTTTAAAGAAAGATGTTATAGAGTTTTCTGAAATGAAATTCATGCGCTGAATGGCCGCATGTCTCTGATCCGAGGTCAGGAGGCGTTAGGTTTGTCTCGAGAGCGAAACATCATCAGGTCACTCATCCTAAAGGCCGATGTTCGTCATTGAAGAGAAGCGTACAGTGAGACAGCGCTCTGGACGAGAGATGAAGGACGCGGGCGGGTTTGTCGAAATCAGAGACAGAAAAGCTGCCCTGTGGGTGTCACAACAAACCAAGGTCAAAACAGAGAGAGACTGCCAAAAGCACACACACACACACACACACACACACACACACACACACACACACACACACAGTCATAACACTCTCACACACACACACACACACACACACACACGCACACACGTTCACAGACAGTCACACACTCTCACACACACACACACACACATCACACTCTCACACACGCACGCACGCACGCACGCACACACACACACACACACACAGTCATAAACACTCTCACACACACACACACACACACACACACACACACACGCACACACCTCACAGACAGTCACACACTCTCACACACACACACACACACACACACACACACACACACACACACAACACACACACACACACCACACACACACAGTCTCACTCTCACACACGCACGCACACGCACACATCACACACACACACACACACACACACACACACACACACACACACACACACACACACACACACACACACAGTCACACACTCTCACACACACGCACACACCCGCACACACGCACACACACAGTCATAAACACTCTCTCACACACACACACACACACACACACACACACACACACACACACACACACACACACCTCACAGACAGTCACACACTCTCACACACACACACACACACACTCTCACACACACACACGCACGCACGCACACACACACACACGCACACACGCTCACAGACAGTCACACACTCTCACACACACACACACACACACACACACACACACACACACACACACACACACACACAGTCTCACTCTCACACACGCACGCACGCACGCACACATACACACACACACACACACACAGTCACACACTCTCACACACAACGCACACACCCACACACAGTCATAAACACTCTCACACACACACACACACACACACACACACACACACACACACACACACACACATACTCACAGACACTCACAGACAGTCACACACTCTCTCACACACACACACACACACACACTCTCACACACACACACGCACGCACGCACACACACACACACGCACGCACGCGCACACACACACTCTCAACACACTCATCCACTTACACTTCACTCACTGTCTACTCATATCAGCAAATATTAGAAAAACACAACATTATTCTGATCACTTATTAGATTCAACGACTGCTTAAACCGTCACGTCAAATCACATCAAACGATCTGAAGAAGAATAAACCGTTTGTTCTCAAGACAAAACACCCCATCATCTGTGATGACAACAAGTGTCACCACACACACACACACACACACACACACACACACACACACACACACACACACACACACACACACACACACACACACAGTAGCTTTCATACATGTACTAGTTCAAAGTGCTTTTTAAATAGTGTAGTAAATTTAACATATCAAATATTTATGAGACATATTTACAATGGTTTGGCTGCTGATATAAAACTAAGCAGCATTGGGAATTATTACAGTGGTTTAATTTAATCTCAGTAAACCAGCAGAAACGCTGTTAGAGTTGTGAAGTCATTCGTTTATGTGAATCAGTTCTTTTGAACGGCCTGTCTTAATGAATCGATACCAATAAATGTATTCAAACATTCGTTAGGATCATTTAAAAATCCTGTGGAACTGAACAGACTAAAGGAAGAGTATATTTAATCATTTATATTGGAATTAGAATATATATTATTTTATAGAAAAAAGAATAATTTAACTACTTTTTTGAAGCAACAATAGCTTTTTGGATGAAACGATGGGAAAAGTGTTTCATATTTATATTGGTCAAGCAAATATATATATATATATAACCTACTTTTTAAAGCTACAACGGCTGTTTGGATAAAATTATTGGAGGGTAAAAATGCCTTTTATGGAATTATTGAGTTAAAAAAACAACATAGAATATCATCACAAGGCAGAAAATAAAGATCTGTTTTAGTTATATCACCCAATGCTGTTTCTACACCAGAGAAAAGTGAATGAATATGTCCGAAACAGCTTTATCACACGGACATGAACGCTGCATGTCCACGTGTGTGTGTGTGTGTGTGTGTGTGTGTGTGTGTGTGTGTGTGTGTGTGTGTGTGTGTGTCGTCAGCGAGCGCATCGGGGGCCATTACTGTAATAACTCGAGGTTTAAAGCGTGAGTCAGTCTCCACTCGGCACTGAGATTGGCAGTCTAAACAACTCAGTCCAATTACCAGCGTTTTCATTCCATTACAGGCCTTCCCTCGAGGCCCGGTCGACACACACGCCCGTTGTGGCACAATTAATGTGTTGTGTTCTGACACACGTGAGCTTGAGACGACGGACTGTAAATCGAACACGGCTCACGCCAGTTCAGAGGCTGGATTTCTGCCGCCTTTAGTAGTAAACACTGCAGTCGCTCTCAATGTTAACTTGATGAATCAAAGAGGCATTCTTGTGTTTGGTCTCTACTAGAACAGCTTTTCCTGCTTGAATGTTGATTATTTTCCTCATATTCTCCATTGTTGCGGCTCCTCTATTCCCAGTCTGTCAGTAACGCTCGGTTTACTTCCTGTCTCTATGAAGCCCCGCCTTCTGAAAGCACACTGTGCTCTGATTGGTCGGCTGGATCAGTGTGTTGTGATTGGTCGAGTGCTTCGAGTGTGTTTGGGAAATGTCCCGTCCCTAATTACCATAACCGCCAGTTTAACACACTACTAACTAACTCAACCAGGCCCCACCCCTTTATTCTGCGTATTAATTATTATAATGAAGAATATTGTGATATCGTGTTCGTTCCCGGAAGAAACTCACGACTAATGGAGGCGTTTCAGGAGTTCAGAAACACTGACACTGATATAGAGAAGAACTGGAGCTTTCTCACGCTCAATATTTCATGCTCATGTTTTTCACAGATTCATGTTTTTGAAGTTTACACAGAGATGATAAAGTTTTTTCAAATTTTTTCAAAACTTGCACCTTGGAAGGAACCTGTTTCAAAGTTTGTGTTATCGAGCACCAAACACTTATCGTGCAAATGAACGGCCAGAACGCATTAAAAGTTTGGTAACGCTACAGATTACAGCTGCGTAATTAAAGCGATTTTACAGTCTAACCTTCGGTAATTATAGTGTACCTATAACGTACTTACAACGTAAGGGAATAATATTTTACGTATAAGGGAACAATATTTTAAGTTTGGGTAAAAACCAGGAGAATTAAAAAAATATATACTGTAAGTATTATAGAACTAAGGGGTACTTATTCTACTATAACAATCTTACATTTGGGAGCAATTTAGCGAGAACATACACTGCATACCTTTTTGAAATAATGGTGAACCAGTACATACTGTATAGCCTTTTTATAAATTACAGGGTACATATATAAACATTTATAAATGAATCTTTTTAGCAAAAATGCACCGAAAACTATTTTAAACGACATCTTTTGCTCTTGTTTCGTGTAGTGGTGCTTGTTACCCCCTTGTTCCATGTAGTTACAGGGTAAGTACAATACAAATGCATACACACAATCTTATATCACTGACTCGGAAACCTTTATTCATTATACAAGCGCCACTTACCCTGTAAACACATCAAACTAGAGTATATTTCCCAGTATTTAGTCTTAGCTTTTCTTGCCTTGAAACATGTTAGCCCAAACTTAAACATCTGCACTTTTGCTATCAAAAAAATAAAAAATTGTATAAATGCATAGATATGTACCCTGTCATTTCAAAAGGCTATACAGTATGTATTGGTACACAATTATTACAAAAAGGTACGCAGTCGCAGTGTATGTTCTCGCTAAATTGCTCCCAAATGTAAGATTGTTGTATCATAATAGTAGAATAAGTACCCCTTAGTTCTATAATACTTACAGTATAAATATTTTTTTAATTCTCCTGGTTGTTAGCCCTTTATTCCCCAAACTTAAATTATTGTTCCCTTATACTTACATGAAAGTACTTTATAGGTACACTATAATTACAGAAAGTCACACTGTAAATTCCTCAGTACTTTCCGGGCTGTAATCTAAAGCGTTACCAAAAGTTTCTGTTTTCAGTAAAAACGGTGTCGTGTTAGCGGCCGCTAAGTTAATAACTAATGATCTTTACACAGAAGTGAATCAATCAAAACTAACTTTATCTGGACAATAACTTTATTCTAGATCTGCTGTAAAGCCTAAACACTCTCTGTTACTGTAATTTCCTATTATCACTGTAAAGCTGCTTTGAAAAGCATCTGTATTGTTAAAGCGCTGTATAAACGAAGGTTGAGCAACATTACACACTAAAGAAAGGAAAGAAAGCACCTCCTCGTTAGATGAAACCGAGGCACAGAAGTAAAGATGCTCGTGTATAAAATGAGCTCATTGGCACTGCAGTTTGTGTTTTTCAGGCACTAATCGCATGTTCCTGTTACTGACTCATTACATCCTGGCAAACGTCCCGAGGAAAGTTTTCTCGTCCAATCTGTCTCCGAAGAGTTCCCGAGTTTGAATCAAGCTTCTCCTCAATGTTTGTTCTGATGTGTAGCGCACTGGGTTTGTCACATTAAATGAGTAGTCCACTTCAGGATTAAAATCTCCTGATAATTTACTCTCCCGCACGTCATCCAAGATGTTCATGTCTTTCTTTCTTCAGTGGAAAAGAAATGAAGGTTTTTGAGGAAAACACTCCAGGATTTTCTCCATATAGTGACTTCAATGGAGTCCAACGGGTCCAAATGTGAGTTTCAGTGCAGCTTCAAAGTCTCGACGCGATCCAGCCGAGGAATAAGAGTCTGATCTACACAAACCAGCCGACATTTTATTAAAAAAATAAATGTGGCCTGAGGCCTTCTAAATAAATGTGTGTCGCATTACAGCTAGTGCAAGATGAGCATTTGTGTGTTTATTTTTTAATAAAATGTCGGCTGGTTTGTGTAGATCAGACTCTTATTCCTCGGCTGGATCGTGTCGAGACTTTGAAGCTGCACTGAAACTCACATTTGGACCCGTTGGACTCCATTGAAGTCACTATATGGAGAAAATCCTGGAGTGTTTTCCTCAAAAACCTTCATTTCTTTTCCACTGAAGAAAGAAAGACATGAACATCTTGGTTGACGTGCGGGAGAGTAAATTATCAGGAGATTTTAATTCTGAAGTGGACGAATCCTTTAACAGCGGTTGAACTGAACGGCCCGATTTAAAGCACTTTGGGGTTCTTGACAAAATGCGATCCATATTTTGTGCCGTTCCAGGGCCAAAACCTGAGTGGTGAATAGTGTAAGGTAGAGCTGGACTTGGTGGAAATGAGCAAACACACACACACACACACACACACACACACACACACTGAATTTATTACCGCCTCTAATGGGCCAAATGCATTACAATGCCATTTGTGATATGTAGCGGTACACAACCTTTCTGCTTATTATAAATTAATGCAAGGCTGGAGACGATAGATGAAACACGGGCGTTTCTGTCTTGATACGTGCAAGAACACACAACAAACTTTAATTGAAACTTCAGCTGCAAAACAGAAAAGATAAACAAATTACAAGCATTTCACACTCAGCTGAATCTCAGCAAAGGCCTCAAAGCTTCTGACAGACAGAAGTCTCTTTTGCTCACTTAGAGAGTTAAAAACTGCACATATTTGAAATGGAAAATTTACATTATAAATGTATTTGCGTCAACTTTCATCAGTTTAGTAGTGCATTCTTTAATTAAAACTATATTTGATATATTAAGTCAATCATCAGTATTACTACACTATGTAGACTTGACACTCACCTAGCAACCACCCTGAACACCCTAGCAACCTCATAGCAACCACCCAGAACACTGTAGCAACCTCATAGCAACCACCCAGAACACTGTAGCAACTGCTGGACAACAAAACACGCAGAAAAAAAGCTTTAAACTTTTTAGCAACCACCCACAATACCCTAGCAACCTCTTAACAACCACCAAGAACACTGTAGATAACAAAAAAGGCAGAAAAAAGGTTCTTAACAACGCCATAGCAACAACCTACAATACCCTAACAACTGCAGGACAATAACTAGACTAGAAACTGCTTAGCAACGCCCTGGCAACACAATAATAGTGAGTTTTGCACAGGCAAGCATCACTCAGGTTTTCTTGCATTTCTTTTCAGCTGAATCTTACAGAAGGCCTCGAAACATTCAATATTTTATATAGCCTAATAAACATTCAAAATATGTTAAGTCAATAAATCACAATTTCCAGTGCTGATTGGAATCTAAACAAACCCCTAACATGCATTAGTACTCATTGTGAAACTCGCAAACACCTATAAAGCGCCTGAGCAACACCTTGGCAACCACCCAAATCACCATAGCAACATAGTACATTTTCAAAAGAATGACACACTTAAATTTCCTTTAAAAAAAAAAGTAAAAAGTGGAGTTTACTTTGAGACCTGCCACTGTGTAAAACTGAAACGAGAAGAGTTTACTGGAGATGTGTGATACACACAACAAGACGTCTCCGGTTGGCTTCGGACAGAGGAATGGCTTCGGGGGGAGATATCACAGCTTGTGTTGGCTGAGATGATGACGACGGCTTCTCTCAGACACTAAAAGAGTCGTGGCCAGATCAGCTCTCAACCTCGACCACACTGAACCCGGCGGGCACAGCTCAGCTCCCATGAGCCTCCTCTGCCAAGCTGCGCCCGCACACGTCGACGCGCATATGAAAACAATTACATTAATTGCATGTCTTTGGCTACTTGTGCTAAATTACACAAGCTAGTGAATTAAGGGCCATTTACATAGTTGAATTCTCCCGTCTCACCTCTGAAACGCTGCCGCTGATTAAGTAAAGCCAGCAGAGTTTGCATCTAGTGCTCAAATCCACCAAACGAGCCCTCGTTACACACACTGAAACTGAGGCTGGGTTAGGAATAGCTGTCAAGCTTATAATTGCTGCAGTATATACATAGTGTACCAAATACAGTATGCAAACTTCCTATATGCATGGAATATCCTGCACGATATATCGTTTTAGCATTAATATCATAGTGACATCACAGGACGTGCGATGTCAAGTATAATAAGGGTCATAGTTGATCCGTACGAGCCAGCTTTGCCCCGGTTCAGAACGCATGTGATTCGCAGATTAACTGCAAAGTTTAACCATCATATAGTGAAAGTTTATCATTTGCATGTGTTTTTAAGTCAAGTCAGGCATCAAGCGCAACGGACTTGCGTCACACACACACACACACAAACACCACACACACACACATCCTACACACACACACAACACCACACACACACACACACACACACACACACTACATCACATCTACAACACACACAACACCACACAACAAACACACACACACGTAAACGCCGATTCAATTCTCTTTCTTTTTTTTGATTTAAACGGACAGTGCAGCCCTGATGAAGTCAAAATGCACGTTTCGGCGAGTATCTTCGTAACACAGTCGGTTATGTGTTGTAAACAGAGAAAGAAATGCGCGTCATCTTAATTTCCATATTGTCAAACTGAAATTTCTGGCTGTTCTGATACAGAGATCTAGGCTCTATGAAACTACCATATAAGTTTCAACAGTGGATCCACAGACACATGCACACAGCCTGAGTAAAGTATCTGCCTTTCATGAGCCGTCGTGATTTCGTTATTTGTGGGTCAAACTACTCAGTCTCCAATGGTGGCACTCAGAAAACAACAGGCCAATCAGAAGAGAGGCTCATGAATATTAAGTAGACAGCTGTTCTTGGCAGAGCTCCTGAGAAAGAGCTGTAAACATATATTGAGATGCTTTTTGGTACTTATACCGCAAATATATATTCTTAAGGACATCAAAACCTAAAATAAAACTTATAAAGTTGTACAATATGGGACCGTTAAGTCTAATAAACCCGCAGCTGTTTGTGTCTACAATGATGATCAAACAACAAAAGAGAATGAGAAAATGACTTGTACTTAACAAAGAGATTTATTATTTAGTTATTTTACTTTTGAGTAATCAATTTCTGTACCTGAATACAGTTAGATTTACCTCAAAAACAAAGCACTGCTTTCTTTCTTCCATTGTATTTATCTATGCTTGCAATTTGTTTATTATTTTCTATGAAGATTCAATCCTCTACAAAATCACCCAAATTATTCTACAATGGTTAATGCTTTCTAATAAGAGCTATTCAAATCATCTTGTGATTTTTTTTATATTGCAATATATATTGCAAAAAAAATACTTCATTTGATTCAATGTGTGGAATATTGTATCCCAGTATATAGTAGTACAGTACAGTAGTATGTTATTCTCTCTCTCTGGTCATATGTCTAGTTGAGTGTGTTGTGTTGAGGTAAATCACAGCTGTGTGTGAGTCCGTGTTAAACAGCATCTGTGTCCAGATCGAAGCTCGTCCCCGCATAACTCACGGTGCAAGTGCCCGACGCGACACGCTCACAAATCACACTCGCAATTAATATCCTCAATGAGAGCACAGAGCCTTCTACAGCTCCTGAACTTTATGGCGTTTCCATTGATCACCGTTCCACAACAACAAAACGCTGCTTATTTATCGCTCTGGAGTGTTACTCAGGCCCTGATTAAAACATCTGTCACATACAAGACGCTGAAAAGGGTAAATGATCACTGGTGTTTCCATTAGTCTCCAGAGAGAGAGAGAGAGAGAGAGAGAGAGAGGGGAGGAGAGAGAGAGAGAGAGAGAGAGAGAGAGGAGAGAGAGAGAGAGCGAGAGAGCGAGAGCGAGAGAGAGAGAGAGAGAGAGAGAGAGAGAGGAGAGGAGAGAGAGAGAGAGCGAGAGCGAGAGAGAGAGAGGAGAGAGAGAGAGAGAGAGAGAGAGAGAGAGAGAGAGAGAGAGAGAGAGAGAGAGAGAGAGAGAGAGAGGAGAGAGAGAGAGGAGAGAGAGAGAGAGAGAGAGAGAGAGAGAGAGAGAGAGAGAGAGAGAGAGAGAGAGAGAGAGAGAGAGAGAGAGAGAGATGCGGTAACACTGACCTGAGACCAGACTGACTGTAACTAAAGCCAACAGGTTAATGAGGAGGGCTAATTAGGTTTCCTAACCTCACTGAAAAAACACAAGTACTGAACAAAGTGTTTGCTGAATCTACAGCAAATAGAAATAAATAAACAGCCTAAAGTGCTATGAAATCAAAAGTGACAATTTTTTTTAATGGAATATTGCAGTGTTTATTCTAAAGGATTTATGATTATTGTGTTAAATCGATGTTCCTGGTAATCTTGAATCAGAATAAGTTCCTCTTGCAGCGTCTCTTCTCTTCTCTGAAGATGTGGGCGGGGCTATAACCTGTCACTCACATGAGATCAGCCAATAGCAAACCACAACCATCAAATCAATTCACAAACAAATTAACCATTTTTTTTAATGAATCAATTAAAAGATTCACTTTATTGGTTTGAATTAGTCTTGCTGAATTCGTTGGACTGATTTAAACTAATTAGTCTAGTGAGTGACTTCATGATAACCTGATTAACAAAGATTCTCAAAAAAATGTTTGCGTTATAATAAGTGAACTTTAATTGTAAAAAAAATAAAATAAAATGTAAGCGTGATTTTGAATGAGATTTCACTTATTGCATGTCATGGCTGATTTATGACTTGTTTTATTGCATTACATTTCAGGTTATTGTACTGTCTAAAGTGGCGGTCACATGATTTTAAGCATGTGCAATTATTTCCGACAAATACGAGCAATAAAGAGTGGTTGTGAATATCCTGATCAGCAGATTGTAGATGAATGATTACAGTGTTTCCTGCAATAGAGGAGTACAGCCATTGCCCTGCTCTCACGAGTCGAGATGTTCACTGCTGGACGACTGCAGACACGGAGAACAACAAGAAGATCATGTATTAGAGGTGTGTGTTCTCACCTGCGCTGTTCATCTAGCGTGACTGAGTCATTTCACACAGCAGAGGGCATCTCTCATTCACACACACACACACACACACACACACACACACACACACACACACACACACACACACACACACACACACTGAAGAGCTCCTCCATCTAAACTAAGAATGAGCATCAGGTTAGTACAGCAGAATCTGCTGCCAGCGTCTCTCTATGCTGAGAAAACATCTCACTCTGTGACGGCTCTCGGTTGGAAAGTGACAAACAGAAAGGCTCGGAAATTCTGATGCAAGGTTTTCTAAAGCCCTTTGACTTGAGAAAACATAATAAAAATAAATTAAATAAATAAAATAAAAAATAATATAAAATTAAATTTATATATAATATAAAATAATAAATAAATTAAAACAATGTAAAATAAAATAAAAAAATATGTATAATATAAAATAATAAATAAAATAAAATATAAATATAATATAAAATAATAAATAAAATAACATAATATAAAAAACATCTATAACATAAAATAATACAAATATATATATATATATATATATATATATATATATATATATATATATATATATATATATTATAAAATAAATAAATATATAAAATAAAATAAAAATATGTAATATAATAATATAATATAATAATAAAAAATAAATAAAATAAAATAAAAAGACAAAAAACG
>CM070841.1:30475899-30563399 GCA_036326025.1 Chrosomus eos
GGAGTCCATTACAATAATCCACCCTGCTGGTGATGAAAGCATGCACAAGTTTCTCTAAGTCTTGACTGGAAACAAAGCATCTAATTCTTGCAATATTTTTCAAATGATAGTATGCTGATTTAGTTATTGCTTTGACATGACTACTGAAACTAAGGTCTGACTCTAGAGACACACCAAGATTCCTGACTTGATTTTTAGTTGTTAGACCTCTAGAGTGAAGGTATGCATTCACCTTGAGAACTTCATCTTTGTTTCCAAACGCAATGACTTCAGTTTTGTCTTTGTTTAACTGAAGATAGTTTTGGCACATCCAGCCATTTACTTCATCAATGCATTGGCACAGGGAGTCAATGGGGCTGTAATCGTTAGGCGATAGGGCTAAGTAGAGCTGTGTGTCGTCTGCATAGCTGTGGTAAGAGATTCGGTTCTTTCTCATTATTTGGCTCATTGGGAGCATATACAGGTTGAATAGGAGTGGCGCAAGAATTGAGCCTTGGGGGACTCCGCATGTCATGGATGTCCACTCAGACTTATGGTCTCCAATACTCACATAATAACCTCTCCCTTCTAAGTAAGACCTGAACCATTTTAGGACTATCCAGAAAGCCCCACCCAGTTTTCAAGCCTGTCAATAAGTATGTTGTGATCGACAGTGTCAAATGCAGCACTGAGGTCGAGTAGTACCAGCACTGATAATTTGCCTGTATCAGTATTTAAGCGAATATCGTTTATTATCTTTATGAGCGCTGTCTCTGTGCTGTGATGCGATCGGAAACCAGATTGAAAATTGTCAAAGTAACCATTCAGGCTTAAGAATTTGTTCAGCTGATTGAAGACAACTTTTTCAATGATCTTGCCTATGAAGGGAAGATTTGAGATCGGTCTATAATTGCTTAATATGGTCTTATCTAGATTGCTCTTTTTCAGGAGGGGCTTGACAACTGCAGTTTTTAGGGAGTTTGGAAAACTCCCAGAGAGAAGTGAGGCATTTACCACTTCTAGGAGATCTGCTTCTAAACTGTTTAACACACTTTTGAAAAAAGATGTGGGAAGTGTGTCAAGGGCGCAGGTTGATGTTTTAAGGTGCTGTACGGTTTCTTCCAAAATTTTGCCATCAATTTCTTCGAAAACAGACGTAGTAACTACTTTCTCAGGTAGTGGTCGGATCTGTTTGACCCCAGCACAACTCAAGGATGAGCTGATCACCTTTCTGATATTATTGATTTTCTCAGAGAAGAAAGAAGCAAACTCACTGCACTTGCTGTCTGAGAGCATTTCACTGGGATCTGGCTTGGGGGGTTTGTCAGTCTCTCTACAGTAGCAAAAAGAGTGCGTGTGTTGTTTAAGTTGCTGTTTATAATATTTGAGAAGAAAGTCTGTCTAGCTTTGCCTAGTTCCATATTAAAAGCATGGATGCTGTCTTTGTAGATGTTATAATGGACTACAAGTTTTGTCTTCCGCCACATGCGCTCTGCTCTTCTGCATTGTCTTTTCATATTTTGCACTGCTGTTGAGTTTCTCCAAGGTGCTTTTTGTCTACCACTATTCTTCCTGACTTTCACAGGAGCAATATCATCAATTACACTTTTAATTTTTGAGTTAAAAGATTCAAGGAGAAAATCAGCAGAGTCAGCAGATATGCTTGGTTTTAAAGATATAGCCTTCATAAATAGCACACTAGTGTTCTCATTTAAGCATCTCTTCTTGACAGACACATATCTAGCTTCAATGGCAGGAGAGATCAAAATATCAAAGAAAATACAGAAATGATCAGACAGTGCTACATCCTTAATAACAATCGATGAGATGTTTAGACCCTTACTGATAAGTAAATCTAGAGTGTGTCCACGATTATGTGTGGGTCCATTTACATGCTGTGTCAGATCAAAAGTTTTTAAAACAGTTTTGATTTCTTTTGCCATATTGGTTTCTGCATTATCTATGTGAATGTTAAAATCTCCAGCAATGGCAAAACAGTTAAACTCAGAGGAAATTGTTGATAACAGTTCTGTAAAGTCCTCAGCAAAGGCTGGAGAGTATTTTGGAGGCCTGTAAACAATGATAAGTAAAATACGTGGAGCACCTTTTAACACAATACCCAGATATTCAAAAGATGGGTAATTCCCAAGTGATATTTGCTTACATTGATAGACATCTTTAAAAAGAGCAGCTAAGCCCCCGCCTCTCTTACCCGCTCTGCAAGCACTCATAAAAGTAAAATTAGGAGGGGATGTTTCATTGAGGACTGTTGCACTGCAGCTGTCTTCTAGCCAAGTTTCATTTAGAAGCATAAAGTCCAGGTTGTATGTGGTTATTAAGTCATTGACTAGAAGTGATTTATTTTTAAGTGAGCGGATGTTTAAAAGTGCTAACTTAACAGTCTTACTTTTTGTCCCACAGCGATCTTAGTTTGGCGTGTAATAGGCACCAGATTAGATGGGTTTGCTGTACGGCTTTTGAAGGCCTTAGACCTTCTATCATGTAATCGAACAGCAATAGTGAATGATACAGATACAGGCACACTGGGTTCCCGCTTGTTTTGTAAACATTTAGGAAAGTTACTGTTATCATAGCGGGGACCCGACACATATCACTGAGAGCTGATATCAGTTGTTTTTGGTTCACCGCGAGCTGCTGGAGGAGGGTGTTGGCCCTGGCGCTGTGGCAGAGGCCGAAGAGCTCTCACAGGAGGAGGGGGAGGGCGAGCTGGGCCCGCAGGCTTTGGTGGTTGTGGGGCCTGCAGTTTTTTGGTTGACATCTGGGGGCTTGCAGCAAAAGAATGTGATAGTCTGGTTCCAGCATACACCAGTTGTTCCATTTTCTCCGAGAAGCACAGAAGTGGAGATGCTGGAGAGAGGGACAACGTGTCTTGCTCTGGTGTTATCGGAGGATGTAATATGCTGTCCTGGATTTCCTGGCTGTTTTCCAGAAAGTCGTCCTTGGGTGCTGAATCTTCTAGCAGTTCTAGTATGTCACAGTCTGTCTGTGGTGAGCTCTGTGGGCAGGGCTCAGCTGAGATTGTGTCCGTCAGCAGAGGTTGTTTTGGCTGAGTGGTGTTATCATTGTCCTTGTGTGATGTGTCAGCCGCATGTCCATTCAGGTGCAGAAGTGAAGTCCTGTGGTCATTAATACTGTGTCCAGGTGTGTGTGTGCCATTCAGGTTGAGTGGATTGGCACATACTGCAGAAGGATGATGGATTGAAAAGAAGATATTGTCCTTTAGCACTCTTGAACCAAGTTTGTTTGGGTGGAGCCCATCCTGTTGAAACAGTTGCCTCTGATTCCAGAAAAGATTGAAGTTGTCAATGAAGTTCAGTCCTTTTATATTGCAGGTTTGTTGCAGCCATGTGTTAAGCCCAAGCAACCGTGAAAACCTGTTTGTTCCTCTTGCTGGGAGTGGTCCACTGATGAATGTCTGAACTTTCAGTCTTTTAAGTGTTTCAAAAAGTTCATTGAAATCCTTCTTAAGGAGTTCTGACTGCCCTTTATGAATATCATTCTTCCCCACATGAACAATGAGTCGATTTGCAGTCTTATGTTTCATCAGAATGTTCTGAAGTTCCCTGTTTACATCAGAAGTTGTTGCTTGTGGAAGGCAGCATGTAGTTGTGTCCCTGCTACTAATGTTTCTGATTATGGAGTCACCCACTATCAGAGTCCTGGGCTCGGCTGCGCTCTGAGCTGAGTGCCGCTGTCTGCTCGACCTTGAGCGCCTGATTAGCAGTGTTAGCTACTGGCTGATTCAGTCTGTGTTCGATTACATTCATCACATTCAGGGATTCCTCATTCATTAATACTGCAAATCTGTTCTCAAGATGTATAGGCGGTGGTAGGAGACCAGTGTTTGCAATCCTTGTCAGAGCCGTATCTGGGGTAGAGGATGCTACTGCGGCAATGTGTGATGCTCGTGACAATCTGATGTCTCGAGTGCCTTTGGGTCTCGCTCCCTGTTTGTGCCATCGATTTGTAAGTCGATCGGCTTGTTTCTCTACACTCAGTATGGCCTGTATTGGAGCACTAGATTCATGGGACTCACCGGCTGTATGCTGAGGGCGTCCATGATGAAGCTCTGTTGTGTGTTCTGTCTGGTTTGGTGGTCCCATAAGTAACTTTGTTTCAAGAACTGCAATCCTTTGTAAAAGTCTCTGGCAGTTAGTGCAGCAAGTAGATTCCAGAAGAGGCATTTTCTCTTATCCTTATGAATGTAGGCAGTTGTGTTTCTCTTCCCCGGAATGTTAAGCTTTCAGTGGGAGGCTGGTTGGAGAAAAGTATTCCGCTTTTTTCTAGTAATCAAGCGTTTGAGCACTGTGCTGATTTGCTGAAGTTAAAATTAGGTGAAAAAGGAAATAAAATATGAAAATATAAACACGATAGAGCAATAAAAAAATAAAAGTGATAGAGCAAAAGCGCGGAGCAGTAAGCAAGCAAATTAGCATCAATATGCAATTTGTTACATAAACATTAAAATAATAACATTAAAAATGATGGCCAGATTTTAAAGCAGTGTCTTGCAACATGCAATACTAACATGTACAAGTTCAAATAAAGTTGACAAAAAAGGTTTTATAAAAAGATAAAACCTCACATATTTCAGCCTTTAAATCATTTTTATAAAAGAATGAGTCAAAGATAAATTACTGACATTTACATTAATGCACATTAGCTTATCTTTTATCATTAAGAGTTAGGGTTGCCACCTGTTGTCCTTCTTTTTAATAACCTGTCCCGGGAAATTTATGCACTCTCCCGGGACACTGAATGTCCCGGTTTTCGAAAGCTACGTGAATATGTATGTTCAAACCGTGTTGCGCGCCGCGCGCACGGCAAATGAGAAACCTTGCGTGTGTGTGCTAGTGTGCGTGTGTGTCTCAAGAAGCGCGAGCCCCTAAAAGACTTGCATGCGCATGTAAGAAGCGTTGAGATTTAATCTCGCTGCTCCTAGAAAAAAATGAGCGCGTCGGTTCAATTTTGAATGTGCTTGCCGCGCGCCTACATTTGAAATAACGAACTTGAGCACACAAAAGATGCGATATGTCAACGGCCCCTTGGCGAGCTACCAACAATCAGGCCACGAGCTACCGGTAGCTCGCGAGCGACGTGTTGGAGACCCCTGGTTTAGACCAATCAGAAACAGTCCGAGCGAGTGTGTGTCCGGTGTCGAGCCCAACGCGCCCCAGGGGTTTGTTTTCGGGCACAGGTTCTAATTGGGTTGTTTTCGGGCACAGGTTCTGATTGGGTCGTTTTCGGGCACAGGTTCTGATTGGGTCGTTTTCGGGCACAGGTTCTGATTGGGTCATTCTCGGTCACAGGTTCTGATTGGGTCGGTTTCGGGCAGAGGTTCTGATTGGGTCGGTTTCGGGCGCAGGTTCTGATTGGGTCGGTATCGGGCACAGTTCTGATTGGGTCATTTTCTGGCACAGGTTCTGATTGGGTTGCTTTTGGGCAAATGTTCTGATTGGGTCATTCTCGGTCACAGGTTCTGATTGGGCCGTTTTCTGGCACAGGTTCTGATTGGGTCGGTTTCGGGCACAGGTTCTGATTGGGTCGGTTTCTGGCACAGGTTCTGACTGGGTTGTTTTTCGGGCACAAGGTTCTGATTGGGTTGTTTTTGGGCAAATGTTCTGATTGGGCCGTTTTCTGGCACAGGTTCTGATTGGGTTGTTTTTGGGCACAGGTTCTGATTGGGTTGCATTGCCAGCAGCAGCAGCCTGAGCCATAAAGCCACAGTAATCCTCTATCAAATGTGTCTTCTCTGCTCTCCTACATACTAATTGCTGTTGCTTCATTGAGTCACATGTGCCGTTAACTCCCTCACAACGAGAAACTGTATCAGTTTTATAGACCTGATGCAAAATACAAATATCATGCCCTATGAATTTGGGTTTATTTTAATCAATAGGATTGCAGGATAAAATTACACAAATAGAAGAGAAATATACATTTTAACATATGCATTCATATATAACAAAATAAAAAATAAAAATACCTGAACCATTTTAGGACTATCCCAGAAAGCCCCACCCAGTTTTCAAGCCTGTCAATAAGTATGTTGTGATCGACAGTGTCAAATGCAGCACTGAGGTCGAGTAGTACCAGCACTGATAATTTGCCTGTATCAGTATTTAAGCGAATATCGTTTATTATCTTTATGAGCGCTGTCTCTGTGCTGTGATGCGATCGGAAACCAGATTGAAAATTGTCAAAGTAACCATTCAGGCTTAAGAATTTGTTCAGCTGATTGAAGACAACTTTTTCAATGATCTTGCCTATGAAGGGAAGATTTGAGATCGGTCTATAATTGCTTAATATGGTCTTATCTAGATTGCTCTTTTTCAGGAGGGGCTTGACAACTGCAGTTTTTAGGGAGTTTGGAAAACTCCCAGAGAGAAGTGAGGCATTTACCACTTCTAGGAGATCTGCTTCTAAACTGTTTAACACACTTTTGAAAAAAGATGTGGGAAGTGTGTCAAGGGCGCAGGTTGATGTTTTAAGGTGCTGTACGGTTTCTTCCAAAATTTTGCCATCAATTTCTTCGAAAACAGACGTAGTAACTACTTTCTCAGGTAGTGGTCGGATCTGTTTGACCCCAGCACAACTCAAGGATGAGCTGATCACCTTTCTGATATTATTGATTTTCTCAGAGAAGAAAGAAGCAAACTCACTGCACTTGCTGTCTGAGAGCATTTCACTGGGGATCTGGCTTGGGGGGTTTGTCAGTCTCTCTACAGTAGCAAAAAGAGTGCGTGTGTTGTTTAAGTTGCTGTTATAATATTTGAGAAGAAAGTCTGTCTAGCTTTGCCTAGTTCCATATTAAAAGCATGGATGCTGTCTTTGTAGATGTTATAATGGACTACAAGTTTTGTCTTCCGCCACATGCGCTCTGCTCTTCTGCATTGTCTTTTCATATTTTGCACTGCTGTTGAGTTTCTCCAAGGTGCTTTTTGTCTACCACTATTCTTCCTGACTTTCACAGGAGCAATATCATCAATTACACTTTTAATTTTTGAGTTAAAAGATTCAAGGAGAAAATCAGCAGAGTCAGCAGATATGCTTGGTTTTAAAGATATAGCCTTCATAAATAGCACACTAGTGTTCTCATTTAAGCATCTCTTCTTGACAGACACATATCTAGCTTCAATGGCAGGAGAGATCAAAATATCAAAGAAAATACAGAAATGATCAGACAGTGCTACATCCTTAATAACAATCGATGAGATGTTTAGACCCTTACTGATAAGTAAATCTAGAGTGTGTCCACGATTATGTGTGGGTCCATTTACATGCTGTGTCAGATCAAAAGTTTTTAAAACAGTTTTGATTTCTTTTGCCATATTGGTTTCTGCATTATCTATGTGAATGTTAAAATCTCCAGCAATGGCAAAACAGTTAAACTCAGAGGAAATTGTTGATAACAGTTCTGTAAAGTCCTCAGCAAAGGCTGGAGAGTATTTTGGAGGCCTGTAAACAATGATAAGTAAAATACGTGGAGCACCTTTTAACACAATACCCAGATATTCAAAAGATGGGTAATTCCCAAGTGATATTTGCTTACATTGATAGACATCTTTAAAAAGAGCAGCTAAGCCCCCGCCTCTCTTACCCGCTCTGCAAGCACTCATAAAAGTAAAATTAGGAGGGGATGTTTCATTGAGGACTGTTGCACTGCAGCTGTCTTCTAGCCAAGTTTCATTTAGAAGCATAAAGTCCAGGTTGTATGTGGTTATTAAGTCATTGACTAGAAGTGATTTATTTTTAAGTGAGCGGATGTTTAAAAGTGCTAACTTAACAGTCTTACTTTTTGTCCCCACAGCGATCTTAGTTTGGCGTGTAATAGGCACCAGATTAGATGGGTTTGCTGTACGGCTTTTGAAGGCCTTAGACCTTCTATCATGTAATCGAACAGCAATAGTGAATGATACAGATACAGGCACACTGGGTTCCCGCTTGTTTTGTAAACATTTAGGAAAGTTACTGTTATCATAGCGGGGACCCGACACATATCACTGAGAGCTGATATCAGTTGTTTTTGGTTCACCGCGAGCTGCTGGAGGAGGGTGTTGGCCCTGGCGCTGTGGCAGAGGCCGAAGAGCTCTCACAGGAGGAGGGGGAGGGCGAGCTGGGCCCGCAGGCTTTGGTGGTTGTGGGGCCTGCAGTTTTTTGGTTGACATCTGGGGGCTTGCAGCAAAAGAATGTGATAGTCTGGTTCCAGCATACACCAGTTGTTCCATTTTCTCCGAGAAGCACAGAAGTGGAGATGCTGGAGAGAGGGACAACGTGTCTTGCTCTGGTGTTATCGGAGGATGTAATATGCTGTCCTGGATTTCCTGGCTGTTTTCCAGAAAGTCGTCCTTGGGTGCTGAATCTTCTAGCAGTTCTAGTATGTCACAGTCTGTCTGTGGTGAGCTCTGTGGGCAGGGCTCAGCTGAGATTGTGTCCGTCAGCAGAGGTTGTTTTGGCTGAGTGGTGTTATCATTGTCCTTGTGTGATGTGTCAGCCGCATGTCCATTCAGGTGCAGAAGTGAAGTCCTGTGGTCATTAATACTGTGTCCAGGTGTGTGTGTGCCATTCAGGTTGAGTGGATTGGCACATACTGCAGAAGGATGATGGATTGAAAAGAAGATATTGTCCTTTAGCACTCTTGAACCAAGTTTGTTTGGGTGGAGCCCATCCTGTTGAAACAGTTGCCTCTGATTCCAGAAAAGATTGAAGTTGTCAATGAAGTTCAGTCCTTTTATATTGCAGGTTTGTTGCAGCCATGTGTTAAGCCCAAGCAACCGTGAAAACCTGTTTGTTCCTCTTGCTGGGAGTGGTCCACTGATGAATGTCTGAACTTTCAGTCTTTTAAGTGTTTCAAAAAGTTCATTGAAATCCTTCTTAAGGAGTTCTGACTGCCCTTTATGAATATCATTCTTCCCCACATGAACAATGAGTCGATTTGCAGTCTTATGTTTCATCAGAATGTTCTGAAGTTCCCTGTTTACATCAGAAGTTGTTGCTTGTGGAAGGCAGCATGTAGTTGTGTCCCTGCTACTAATGTTTCTGATTATGGAGTCACCCACTATCAGAGTCCTGGGCTCGGCTGCGCTCTGAGCTGAGTGCCGCTGTCTGCTCGACCTTGAGCGCCTGATAGCAGTGTTAGCTACTGGCTGATTCAGTCTGTGTTCGATTACATTCATCACATTCAGGGATTCCTCATTCATTAATACTGCAAATCTGTTCTCAAGATGTATAGGCGGTGGTAGGAGACCAGTGTTTGCAATCCTTGTCAGAGCCGTATCTGGGGTAGAGGATGCTACTGCGGCAATGTGTGATGCTCGTGACAATCTGATGTCTCGAGTGCCTTTGGGTCTCGCTCCCTGTTTGTGCCATCGATTTGTAAGTCGATCGGCTTGTTTCTCTACACTCAGTATGGCCTGTATTGGAGCACTAGATTCATGGGACTCACCGGCTGTATGCTGAGGGCGTCCATGATGAAGCTCTGTTGTGTGTTCTGTCTGGTTTGGTGGTCCCATAAGTAACTTTGTTTCAAGAACTGCAATCCTTTGTAAAAGTCTCTGGCAGTTAGTGCAGCAAGTAGATTCCAGAAGAGGCATTTTCTCTTATCCTTATGAATGTAGGCAGTTGTGTTTTCTCTTCCCCGGAATGTAAGCTTTCAGTGGGAGGCTGGTTGGAGAAAAGTATTCCGCTTTTTTCTAGTAATCAAGCGTTTGAGCACTGTGCTGATTTGCTGAAGTTAAAATTAGGTGATAAAAGGAAATAAAATATGAAAATATAAACACGATAGAGCAATAAAAAAATAAAAGTGATAGAGCAAAGCGCGGAGCAGTAAGCAAGCAAATTAGCATCAATATGCAATTTGTTTACATAAACATTAAAATAATAACATTAAAAATGATGGCCAGATTTTAAAGCAGTGTCTTGCAACATGCAATACTAACATGTACAAGTTCAAATAAAGTTGACAAAAAAGGTTTTATAAAAAGATAAACCTCACATATTTCAGCCTTTAAATCATTTTTATAAAAGAATGAGTCAAAGATAAATTACTGACATTTACATTAATGCACATTAGCTTATCTTTTATCATTAAGAGTTAGGGTTGCCACCTGTTGTCCTTCTTTTTAATAACCTGTCCCGGGAAATTTATGCACTCTCCCGGGACACTGAATGTCCCGGTTTTCGAAAGCTACGTGAATATGTATGTTCAAACCGTGTTGCGCGCCGCGCGCACGGCAAATGAGAAACCTTGCGTGTGTGTGCTAGTGTGCGTGTGTGTCTCAAGAAGCGCGAGCCCCTAAAAGACTTGCATGCGCATGTAAGAAGCGTTGAGATTTAATCTCGCTGCTCCTAGAAAAAAATGAGCGCGTCGGTTCAATTTTGAATGTGCTTGCCGCGCGCCTACATTTGAAATAACGAACTTGAGCACACAAAAGATGCGATATGTCAACGGCCCCTTGGCGAGCTACCAACAATCAGGCCACGAGCTACCGGTAGCTCGCGAGCGACGTGTTGGAGACCCTGGTTTAGACCAATCAGAAACAGTCCGAGCGAGTGTGTGTCGGTGTCGAGCCCAACGCGCCCCAGGGGTTGTTTTCGGGCACAGGTTCTAATTGGGTTGTTTTCGGGCACAGGTTCTGATTGGGTCGTTTTCGGGCACAGGTTCTGATTGGGTCGTTTTCGGGCACAGGTTCTGATTGGGTCATTCTCGGTCACAGGTTCTGATTGGGTCGGTTTCGGGCAGAGGTTCTGATTGGGTCGGTTTCGGGCGCAGGTTCTGATTGGGTCGGTATCGGGCACAGGTTCTGATTGGGTCATTTTCTGGCACAGGTTCTGATTGGGTTGCTTTTGGGCAAATGTTCTGATTGGGTCATTCTCGGTCACAGGTTCTGATTGGGCCGTTTTCTGGCACAGGTTCTGATTGGGTCGGTTTCGGGCACAGGTTCTGATTGGGTCGGTTTCTGGCACAGGTTCTGACTGGGTTGTTTTCGGGCACAGGTTCTGATTGGGTTGTTTTTGGGCAAATGTTCTGATTGGGCCGTTTTCTGGCACAGGTTCTGATTGGGTTGTTTTTGGGCACAGGTTCTGATTGGGTTGCATTGCCAGCAGCAGCAGCCTGAGCCATAAAGCCACAGTAATCCTCTATGCAAATGTGTCTTCTCTGCTCTCCTACATACTAATTGCTTGTTGCTTCATTGAGTCACATGTGCCGTTAACTCCCTCACAACGAGAAACTGTATCAGTTTATAGACCTGATGCAAAATACAAATATCATGCCATATGAATAGGGTTTATTTTAATCAATAGGATTGCAGGATAAAATTACACAAATAGAAGAGAAATATACATTTTAACATATGCATTCATATATAACAAATAATAAATAAAGTATAAAATATAAAAACAAAAAATAGTGATTATTACACACTATTTTCAGAATTTGTAATATTTTCCCCTTCACTCATTCATGTTAAAAGGTCCTGCAGTGTGAATTTTTCTTTTAAATTATTTTAAAAGTACAAATAAATATACAAGCTCATAAAAACTGAATTTGAATTTGCAAAATAATAAATAAAAGAGATAACTATAAAATATTATAAAATATAAAAATGACATTACAATAAATATAATTAAAAAAATACATATATAATAAATACAAATATTATACATATAAAAAAAAATATATATGTAAAATTATATATATATATATACATGTTAAATTTTAATATACATTTAAATACACAAATAAATAAATATATTTTTTTATATACATAGTTTTTTATATACATAAATAGTTTATATATAGTAATATTAAATATATATATATATATTACACACACATAAAAAACTATTTATTTATTTGTGTATTTAAATGTATATTAAGATTTAATATGTATATATATATATATATATATATATATATATATATATATATATATATATATATATATATATATATATATATATATATATATATATATATATATATATATATATATATATATACATACATACACAGTCATGGTCAGAATTAATGGCACCCCTGGTAAATATGATCAAAACTGTCTGTAAAAAATAAATCTGCATTGTTTATCCTTTTAATCTTTCATTCAAAAAATTTGCAAAATTCTAACCTTTCATTGAAGTAAAAGAATTGAAAGAGGGGGGAAATCACATTATGAAATAAATGTTTTTCTCCAAAACACGTTACTTATATGTATATAATATATGCATTTATTATTATTTATTTATTATTATTATTATTATTTATGTATACAATTATGTATACTTTCTTTTGACCATCCATCTGACTTTCTTAAAGTTACACAAGCTGTTGGTTATAATGCAAACTAAAACCGTGTCCTAACTACACGCGACGCGACGCCGCGACACGCGATAAAAGGTATCTTTTCCATGTTAATCAGAGTTTTTGTCCTAACCAGACGCAACGGCGACACGCGAAGTTTCTAATTTAGAAACGGTTCCTATTTTCTGCGACGTCGCGGCTGACAGATCCGCCCACACAGAGATCTTTCCAAACAATCTACTGAAATACGCGCTGCTCGTAGCAGAGGCGCCGGCGATGTGACACGGGGCAGAGGGGCTATTATGCATAGCATCTATCATATGAATAATATATATGTGCCCCATATATGGAATCAGAGTGCCTAATGTATGTAGTAAATGGAAAATCTCACCTGTGACTGTGGCACATACACTGTCCTCAGTGCAGCTTCTCTAGTAAGCAACACTTTCACAGAGAGACTCCGCCCACACGCTGTTCTGAATGGCTGTGATTTTTGATTGACGTGTGGCGTCTCACAGTCGCGTCGCGTTTAGTGTGGACAGACACACTTGCTGTCGCTGGAATTTTATCGCGTCGCGTGTAGTTAGGACACGGTGTAACAGTCGAGTAGTTCAAAACCCCAATCAGGGCTGGCTCCACTCTGGTGTTGAACACACACACTTCCCATTACTCACTCAGTAAACCCAGTACTGCACACACAGTACAGCTCAATATCCTGTTTAACCCAGAAACACGTCACATTATGGAAGTAAAATGAGTTGCAAACACTGATTTTCTATTCTAAATCCATGTGCATCATATGCGTTAGTAAAGAGCACAGACGGCTTGTGTTCTCTCTCAGACACAGGAGAAAGAGTTATTCACCCGCTTATTATGATCAGGAATCTAGCGCTGGCACTGAAATTACATTTTTAATGCGCTGAATACAGTCAGCTCGCATGCTCACATTTCTCACACATATTTTCTGTCCTCCAAAGCCAACAAAGACTCTAACTTGGCATTATATTTACATCAAAATTGCATTATATCGGAAGCTACGATGCAGAACGGCTTTATTGGAAACGCGTCGTTCATCTCAGCTGAGTTATTATTCCCGAGGCCGTCGTCTAGCGCTCACTCCACTACTCGCTTCAGATGTTCATGTGTGACACAAAAGAGGCGACACATCAAACGATCACATGATGCGAGAGACATGTCGAGCCCGTGGGAACGCCACCTCTACCAACCCAACGCTGCTCACTGACCCAAGCACAATTGACCTTGTTTATGAGCCGTTATGAGCATCAATAATTAAAGCTGTGATGCTGGAGCTTCAGCCCTCGTCGTAGAGCACAGATGCATTACCCACCGATTAAACATCAGCACCTTTATTTATATTTCTTAAATGATTAGGACAATAATAAATCATAATTCATCATATTTTATATTATATAATATTTACGATACAAAATTACAGAGCAGATAAATAATATTTAAATCTGCATTTTTCAAAAATAAATTGCATTGTTTTGAGGCATAAAATAAATAATATTTTATTATTAATAATAACTTTTACAATTTAAAAAAAATTCAAATAAAGATTTAAAAAGGTAAACATTAAATAAATTATATTGTACATTTTAATATTTGTAAAAAAAATTATATTCAAATATTCTAAATGAAGCAGCGGTAATGTAATAATGTAATTATTATGTAATAATAATAAATAATAAAATTAAAATAATATTATGAAATATAAAAATTATAAATTAATTATTAAATAATTAAGAATTATTACATATAAATTATAAAGTGATATATTTAATTGTATAATATATATTTTTAAAATTCATATAATAATAAATATTATATTCATATAAAACTTGATTTTAAATATACATTATATGTAAAACTAAATTTCAAATAAATTATTAAATTATATTTAAAAACAAATTTAAAATATAAATTTATGATGTTACATATTTAAATATATGAAACTATATATTTAAAAAGAGATTTTAAATATAATACAAGTTAAATGTATCAATTGTATCAGCTATCATACTGATTCTCAATCATCACTTAAATATAACAAATTGTCTAGTTAAGCGAAATCGTTACGCCACGCTCTTATTACTGGAGAAATGATGATGTAATAATGTTCCTGCCTGTCATACATTATGTCTGATCCGTCTTCTCCTGTGTTTGACACGATGCATTATTGATGTGCGGATCATCATAATCATCATCCTCATCCTCACGCGCTCTGGGTTCTTCTTCATCGACCCGCTGGATCACGCTCTCGATTAGTGCTTCACGTCATCACTCAAGTCTGTGGTGTGCATTACATCGCTGTAGTGACATATAATTAACTTAGCCAATCAATGTCGCTGCCCTCAGGAGACTCCCATCAGTGATGCTTCAGGCCATGAGATCCTCACTTGACCTCGCTCGCCCCTCGATCGCCCTCGATCGCCCTTTACATGCAACCACTGAGAGATGAGACTGACTTTAGCTTTTTCCCACGGACCACATCGGATTATAATATGAAGAATGTAGCGTATAAAGAACTTTAGGGATACGGAGACATTTACAAACCAAATTATTTAATTTACTTGAATGCAAAAAGCACAGCTTTAAACTGTATTTATTTAATAATTGTGAATTATTGAAAATGTTAACATTGAAATTATTTAAAATTCTTAACGGTCCCATATTGTACAAATTTCTGAAGTTTTATTTTAGGTTTTGATGTCCTTAAGAATATATATTTGCGGTATAAGTACCAAAAACCATTTCAATATATGTTTACAGCTCTTCCTCAGGAGCTCTGCCAAGAACAGCTCGAGTTTGGCCTGTCTACTTAATATTCATGAGCCTCTCTTCTGATTGGCCTGTTGTTTTCTGAGTGACCCACCATTGGTCGGGGCGGAGACTGAGTAGTTCTGACATCACAAATATACGGAAATCACAACGGCTCGTGAAAAGGCAGATACTTTACTCAGTGTCTGGGGTATCCACTGTTTTGAAACTTATATGGTAGTTTCATAGACCCTAGACCACTGTTATCATGAACACAGCCAGGAAATTTCAGTTTTGACAATATGGGACCTTTAATTTCTTAAACATTGAATTAAATGCCAGGTAATAACCAAAATATCCAATAATAGGCTTAATTCAGGATAATTGGGAGGGACATCTCAATGGCAAAAAGGGAGCGGGAAAAAAAATGATCCGGATATTTATTTATAGACAAGCCTGCAATACACCAGGGCTCTTATTTTGAAATGTCTACTACTTCCAGCTGCTCAAACGTAAAAAATGCATCTTACAACCATCTAAAATATGCAACAACACAAAGAACATGCAGTAAACATTGTCATAACTCACCAGCACAACAGTAGATCGTAACGAATCATGTGTGTGGTATTCACTGATCGCGAACTGAGATTGAGAACGAGCAACAGCGTGTTTTTACTTTGTGCAACGCTCACATATTGATCTTATTAAATCATTGCCTTTCAAGATTTACTAATTCATTTAAGTCATTTCATAATTGCTGTCTTCATTATGGAAGCTTGTTTCCGCCACAGAATAAAAAATAAAAAAGGTTATCGCGACTTTTTTTCTCAATTGCGACTTTATATCTCGCAATTCTGAATTTATAACTCGCAATTATCGAAAAAAAAAAGTCTAATTATCTTTTAAAATGTTTTATTCTGTGGCAACAAAACAATAAATTAAGACTTTTTTTACACCATTTATGACATTTTATCTTTTTTAATGACCTTACATTTATTTTTTTATTAAATAAAATAAAAAATTATTTCCACACGCACTCCTAAATACATTTTTTCAGTTCACATGCATCTATTTTCAGTGGCAAATGTGAGTGAAATGCTCGATTCCTGATATTTAAGCTTTATTATGACCTTATGTTTTAAAGCTGAATTTAAGTGAGATTGACGCTGATGGCAAAAGCACGAAATTGGAGCGTTCCCATTTACTCCTGGTGGCCGTTTTGTGTGGCGAGCGACATAATTAAACACGGCGGGTGAAAAACACACGGCTCGGAAGAAACAAATCGACTGCCATCCATCTTGCTTCCGCCCGTGTCATTCCTAAGTGCAATAGCTCACGCTAACCGAACGGCAGGAATCAAAACTGGCCGACACCCATCGGAATAATTCAGATGAACACGCGAGTCGCTATAAATAGATGCGATCCTGAAAACCCCATCAGTAATGTGAGTTCAGAGGCGCGGATGAGTGTTTAAGAGGCCGGATCAATAGGAGAACATTTGAGTAGGTGTTTCTCCTCAAAGCGACTCCATTGCCTTCCAGAGAAATCCATTTGCAGTGAGCTAATGATCTGCTGCGCAGTAAGAAAAGTCTTTCTTTATTTATTTTGGGGACAGCAGGCTGGAGCCGAGTGGCTGGCACTGATAACCAGCCGTCTCTGCTTGAGCCCGGCATAAAGTGTCTGTTAATCTGCCGCTCTGACCAAACACACAAGCAAACGAGAGCGAGAGACACTGAAAACAAGACAGAGAGAGAGAGAGAGAGAGAGAGAGAGAGAGAGAGGAGAGAGAGAGAGAGAGAGAGAGAGAGAGAGAGAAGAGAGAGAGGAGAGAGAGAGAGAGAGAGAGATTGTGACCATCAGATCAGGTTTCCGTCAGCTCAAATAGCCGTTGACCAGCTCAACCAGCCTCTATCTGCGGGTGTTTTCTGTCAATCAGGGGAAATTAGAGACAGCGCTGAGGAGAAAGACAGAGAACAGCGAGGAAATGTCCAGAATAGCATTCGACCACAACACTCTCTGTGTAATGCCAACTACAGCTGTACAAAAATGTCATTTTTATATATAAATATATAACTGCAATTTTTCTTTAACTCTGTTTTTTTAAACTGTCAAATGATGTCAAATTATGAAGTGAATTATTAAGTTAAGTAAATGATTTAAAAAATAAACATATTTAAAAATGACTATAGAGTTTATGCATTGACGTGGAGTGTCAGAAGAGCTGCTGTGTGACTGGATTTAAGAGGAAACTGTGAAAACGCCAGTAAAACAAACGATTACGTTGGACTCGATATAGTGATTCTTACAACTTACAGAATATCCAGTGATCATGGATATTCACATGAAGCAGGAATCATGTTTCCTGACATTTATATGAGCCTGATTTCAACGCCGGGGAAATACATAAAGCAAATTTGCCTGTAAACAGGGGCGTAGCACCAAATTTTAGGCCCTGGGTACAAACCATCTTGCTGGGCCCCTGTACCAAATACCTAGTGATACCAATGGGTGGGGTATTGCAATTTTATCATAAGAACACTTAAAATGTAAACAAAATAAACCACACTCTGATTAATATATTTTTGTTTTATTGTCAAAAGTACTACTTACTGAGATGACAAAAGGTCTAGCAGGTCTGAAACTGAAATATATGGCTTCAAATGGTTGCTAAAATATCCTTTATTGTCACAATACCTTTTTAAAGTGTAGGCTAAGTAGGCTACAAGTTATTTGACGATTATTTGTCTGTTTAAAATAAATGCAGACTATTAGAATCACAGGACACAAACGCCGAACTAGACATTCAGTCTTTGAATTACGTTTTAAAATAAGTCATTTTCAATCATTAAGATGTGCATTAAACTGAGACAATCGACCTATAATGTAAGAGCTGTGCGATCTAATTTGCTAACATTTGGTAATAGCCTAACGATCTGTGTTTTCGCGGTGTAGATTTTGACAATAGAGGGAAATTTTACATAAAACTTCTGACTCTGGGGAAACTGCAGCAAAGGAGACAAGTGAGACAATGCAATGCTCGATGATGCATTGAGCTCACCTTTCTTAATAAACTGAGTGAGCAACTGCTTGCCCTCATTTTCTTTCTCTCTTTGAATCTTTTCTTTCGTTTGAGCCCTGATTTCCTTCTAAGAAAAACATGAATCTCCCCTGTCTTTAGTTCCATATCACATGGCTCAACTCCAGCTCCATGTCTTACAACTGATTCACTGCAGTTCCGCAGTCAAAGCACCTAACCTGCGGTGACGTACATTTACAATGAAATCGGAGGGTGGTGGGGCCCTGAAACAGCATGAAAATAACTTTTTTATACCAAACCATGCCTACTACAAGTTTAGTATTGCAAGATCCTTTTTTATTTGTACATTAATGGTATACAAATTTATGCATGAATATGTCTGTATAGAAAACTGACATCTAAGGCCCCCCCCCCTTGCCTCGGGCCTGGGTACTCGTACCCTTTTTCTCCCGTCGACGCCACTGCCTGTAAATGCTTTATACAATACAATATAGGTCTAAATCTAGTGATCACTATATCATATTTAATATATCATCATTTCAAATTGTGTAGTTTTTTTCAGTGTTTTTTAAAATGTCCTATTATGCAGAATATATGTATGGCATATATTTAATGACGATTTCAATACAATATATAAAAAATATAATATATGAGTATAATATTACCCCCTAAATTCAGCATATTGACACACAATGAAAACTGTAAATCCAGCTTTCTCTGCCTAGATCTAGTTATTTCTGTGAATCACAGCGACTCATTTGCTTCTCTATTCTGTATCTTTTGGCAATCTGTAAAAATATACCTCAGATTTCTTGTAAAATCTATTTATACAGTCAATATCAAAGTTCTTTCCTATTTTAGATGCGTTTTGTGTGTTTTCGTGACATTCACATTGAATCAGTCCTGCTACTCAGTGTTTCTGTCTTTCTGCCTCTCAGTGTTTCTGCCCCTCAGTGTTTCGGCCTCTCAGTGTTTCTGTCTCTCATGTTCTGCTCTCACTGTTTCTGCCCCTCAGTGTTTCTGCCGCTCATGTTTCTGCCCTCAGTGTTTCTGCCCCTCAGTGTTTCTGCCCCTCAGTGTTCTGCCCTCTGTTCTGCCTCTCACTGTTTCTGCCCCTCAGTGTTTCTGCCCCTCAGTGTTTCTGCCCCTCAGTGTTTCTGCCCCTCAGTGTTTCTGCCCCTCATGTTTCTGCCACTCACGTGTTTCTGCCCTCAGTGTTTCTGCCCTCAGTGTTTCTGCCCTCAGTGTTTCTGCCTCTCACTTCTGCCCCTCAGTGTTTCTGCCGCCTCACTGTTTCTGCCCTCACTGTTTCTGCCCTCAGTGTTTCTGCCCCTCAGTGTTTCTGCCCTCAGTGTTTCTGCTCTCATGTTCTGCCGCTCACTGTTTCTGCCGCTCACTGTTTCTGCCCCTCATGTTTCTGCCCCTCAGTGTTTCTGCCGCTCAGTGTTTCTGCCCCTCATGTTTCTGCCGCTCACTGTTTCTGCCCCTCATGTTTCTGCCCCTCAGTGTTTCCGCTCAGTGTTTCTGCCGCTCATGTTTCTGCCCCTCAGTGTTTCTCTGCCTCTCACTGTTTCTGCCGCTCAGTGTTTCTGCCCCTCATGTTTCTGCCCTCATGTTTTCTGCCCTCAGTGTTTCTGCCGCTCATGTTTCTGCTCCAGTGTTTCTGCCCTCTGTTTCTGCCGCTCAGTGTTTCTGCCGCTCAGTGTTTCTGCCCCTCAGTGTTTCTGCCCCTCAGTGTTTCTGCCTCTCACGTGTTTCTGCCGCTCACGTGTTTCTGCCGCTCACTGTTTTCTGCCGCTCACTGTTCTGTGTTTCTGCCCCTCACTGTTTCTGCCTCTCAGTGTTTTCTGCCGCTCAGTGTTTCTGCCGCTCAGTGTTTCTGCCTCCTCATGTTTCTGCCGCTCACTGTTTCAGCTAGTTTCTGCCCCTCACTGTTTCTGTCCCAGTGTTTCTGCCTGCTCAGTGTTTCTGCCGCTCAGTGTTTCTGCCCTCACTGTCTACTGCCGCTCAGTGTTTCTGCCCTCAGTGTTTCTGCCCTCAGTGTTTCTGCCGCTCAGTGTTTCTGCCGCTCAGTGTTTCTGCCGCTCAGTGTTTCTGCCGCTCATCTGCCGCTCAGTGTTTCTGCCTCTCAGTGTTTCTGCCTCTCAGTGTTTCTTCTGCGCTCAGTGTTTCTGCCCTCAGTGTTTCTGCCGACTCACTGCCTTTCTGTCCACTCAGTGTTTCTGCCGCTCAGTGTTTCTGCCGCTCAGTGTTTCTGCCGCTCATGTTTCTGCCCCTCGTGTTTCTGCGCTCAGTGTTTTGCGCTCAGTGTTTCAGCCTCTCAGTGTTTCTGCCGCTCAGTGTTTCTGCTCTCAGTGTTTCTGCCGCTCAGTGTTTCTGCCTGCTCATGTTTCTGCTCTCACGTGTTTCTGCCTCTCATGTTTCTGCCCTCTGTTTTCTGTCCTCGGTGTTTCTGCCGCTCAGTGTTTTCGCCACTCAGTGTTTCTGCCTCTCAGTGTTTCTGCCCCCTCGTGTTTTCTGCCTCTCAGTGTTTCGCCGCTCAGTGTTTCTGCCTCTCAGTGTTTCTGCCCCTCAGTGTTTCTGCCCTCGTGTTTCTGTCTGCTCAGTGTTTCTGCCGCTCACTGTTTCTGCCCCTCGGTGTTTCTGTCTCTCAGTGTTTCTGCTGCTCAGTGTTTCTGCCGCTCAGTGTTTCTGCCGCTCACTGTTTCTGCCGCTCACTGTTCATGTTTCTGCCCTCACTGTTTCTGCCTCTCAGTGTTTCTGCCCCTCAGTGTTTCTGCCCTCTCAGTGTTTCTGCCCTCAGTGTTTCTGCCCCTCAGTGTTTCTGCCTCTCAGTGTTTCTGCCCTCATGTTTCTGCCGCTCACTGTTTCTGCCGCTCACTGTTTCTGCCGCTCTCTGTTTCTGCCCTCACTGTTTCTGCCGCTCACTGTTTCTGCCCCTCAGTGTTTCTGCCGCTCATGTTTTCTGCCCTCACTGTTCATTTTCTGCCTCTCACTGTTTCTGCCCCTACGTGTTTTCTGCCGCTCAGTGTTTCTGCCGCTCATGTTTCTGCCCTCATGTTCTCCTCTGTTCTGCCTCTCGTGTTTCTGTCTCTCAGTGTTTCTGCCCTCAGTGTTTCTGCCGCTCATGTTTCTGCCCTCAGTGTTTCTGCCGCTCAGTGTTTCTGCCCTCAGTGTTTCTGCCCTCAGTGTTTCTGCCCTCAGTGTTCTGTTTCTCGCAGTGTTTCTGCACTCATGCCCACTGCCACTCAGTGTTTCTGCTCTCAGTGTTTCTGCCGCTCAGTGTTTCTGCCCTCAGTGTTTCTGTCTCTCAGTGTTTCTCCCGCTCTCAGTGTTTCCGCCGCTACAGTGTTTCTGCCCCTCAGTGTTTCTGCCCTCAGTGTTTCTGCCTCTCAGTGTTTCTGTCTCTCAGTGTTTCTGCCCCTCAGTGTTTCCTGCCGCTCAGTGTTTCTGCCCTCGTGTTTCTGCTCTCGTGTTTCTGCCGCTCGTGTTTCTGCCGCTCAGTGTTTCTGCCCTCAGTGTTTCTGCCGCTCAGTGTTTTCGCCACTCAGTGTTTACCGTCTCTCATGTTGGCTCTGTCTCCTCAGTGTTTCTGCCCCTCAGTGTTTCCTGCCGCTCAGTGTTTCTGCCCTCGTGTTTCTGTCTCTCAGTGTTTCCGCCCTCAGTGTTTCTGCCGCTCAGTGTTTCTGCCCCTCAGTGTTTCTGCCGCTCAGTGTTTCTGTCTCTCAGTTTTCTGCCTCTCAGTGTTTCTGCCGCTCAGTGTGTGTAACCGCAGTCACTCCGGCCGTTGGTGACATCACACACATACACACTATAGACAGAGAAGCATAAAGCTCAGGTGAACTCATACTTGCGCTCTTAGCACACAAACGCCTCTGACATTCAGGAGCGAGAGCCGATACTCAGTGTTAACCTCATCTTCGTCAATGTCGCGGCTAAGAAAACTGTCGACAGGATGATTGAAAATCCGTTTGCCTGAGCTAAAGCTTAAACCCCAATACACAGATCAAGATTTTATTTTCTCTCAGCTTTTCCATTAAATTCAATTTGCATGTCTGAAAGATGTTTTTGTGGAGTGTGTTTGTGTTTAGATTTAGCTGGCTCTTCTCTGAACACAATGGTCAGTGTGTGTGTGAGAGAATCAAACACCCCGAGGGCTCTGGAGCCATTACACACGACACGGCTCCTTTGATTGGTTGCATTCAGCTGCCAAAAAAGGGAAATTGAGTTGTCGCCGCTAGCGCACAGGTAGCAATCACACTCTTTGGCGTTCAGTGCCGCGTCCCTATTGAATGGCTGGATATTAAATCCCCACAGACACACACACACGTGCACACAGCCAGCATTGTCCATTTATTTCTAGTCTAGCATCACTACGATCCTCCTGCTGGATTCAGTAAACGGTGAATTCAAAAAGACATGGAGCACAGGCCATTTGATAACAATATATTGCAATTTCAGACCAACTAAACTCCAGCAACAACTAAAATAAATTGTGATATTTAGTGATTGTTAAAAAGGTTTTAAAAAAAAGTTATTTAAAAAAATTAAATTAGTTTTTTTTTAAAGAATATACTGATATATATATTAGTGCGGTCAATCAATTAAAAAATTATTTTAATCACACATTTTTTAGTAAGTAAAAACACTAACTTTTTTATACGTTTTTCATATATTTTATACTGTAAAAATATCACAGTTAATCTCCAGATTAATGTAAAAACAACATAAATATTGTACATTTTAAATACTTGCATAATACAGCTACTGATGTCTCAATAAAAATAAAAAAAATCCCACAAATTTTTTTATAGCTATATTATAGTTATAGCTAAAGGATTACTGAAACACGGATGCTGCGTTAATTGCGTTAAATATTTAAATGTGTTAAACTGGACAAAAATGAATCGCATTCATATTAACGTTGACAGTACTACATTAAACTACTATATATAATGCTGAATATAATGTATAATAATGCAATGGGGGAATATTTGTGGGTTCTGATAATGCCAAATGTCTGATGTTACCAGTAAAAAGTGTCCTACATTATTTTAAATATATCTAGTCAGTGACAGAGATCAAGCTTGCTTGTCTAAAATAATCCTGTATTTTCAGCTTCAGAATCATGAATATTGTTATTCTAGTGTCTCTATTATCCTGTGCATTGGGTTTCCAGCACCAAGTCCATCTTATTCATTTACACACACAATGTAATATCAAATTTAGCATTTCTATCAAGATTTTTTGTTAACCTTTTATCATATGTCTTGGAATATCGCAATAATTATTGTATCGTGAGTTCAGTATCGTGATATGTATTGAATCGTGACATGAGGGTATTGTTACACCCCTAATATGTATATACCGGTACATACACTACCGTTCAAAAGTTTGGGGTCAATACGATTTTTTTTTTTTTAAGAAATTAAAACTTTTCTTCCGAAAGGACGCATTCAATTGATCAAAAGTGACAGTAAAGACATTTATAATAATGCAAAATTAAAAATTTTAATTAAATGTTTTTCTCTTGAACTTTCAAAGAATCCTGAAAAAAATGAATCATGGTTTGCACAAAAATATGAAGCAGCAAAACTGTTTTCAACTGTGATAATAATCATAAATGTTTCTTGAGCATCAGATCATCATATTATAGTGATTTCTGGAGGATCATGTGACACTGAAGACTGGAGTAATGATGATAAATTCAGCTTTGATGACAGGAATAAATTATATTTTACTATATATTCACATAGAAAACAGATGATTTACATTGAAATAATATTTCACAATATTACTGGGTTTGTTTTGTATTTTTAATTAAATGAATGCAGCCTTGGTGAGCAGAAGAGACTTCTTTTAAAAACATTAAAAATCTTACCAACCCCAAACTTTTGAAAGGTAGTGTATATATATATATATGTATCTCCTGTGTGAATGTACAGTAGTTGTTTGGATTGAAATAGCTCTTCAGTTCTAGAGATGCCAGAGGCTCCCGACTCCCGAATGTCGTCATCACAGGAAACAGCAAAACAGAGCAAAACATGATAAAATGAGCTGAGAGACGCTGAAACACAGATGAGACACGAACGAGACGGAGAGAAACACAACATTTGAAAGCGACCTCCTGAAGCGCTTCGTAGCGGCAGAGGACGAGCCACATCTCTCATGTTCAAGATCTTTCTGCCTCGAGTCCCACGAGTGATTGTTACCAAGGGTTTGTGTGAAAGAAGTGTGTCAGACAGAAGATCTCCGCATCAAAACCTGGAGTCCTAATGATGTCCATGTCCCAGACGCCAGGCGCTAAACAAACCCGTCTTACGCTGGCTTTACGGGCTTCTCTTTGCGAGTTTAACAAGCCTGAGAAATTCCACTCATTACAGGCTGGAGGAAAGTGGGGGACATTGTAAAAAGTCTCCTCTGAATTATTCATTTGCGTGATTTTCCCCACTTTAAGACTCGAGCGCCTGAGGAACGAGAGATGCTGTGTGAGGCGTAGGGTTGCATGACATATCAAAATAAAATACATATTGCACTATGTCTTGGTGTGATTGTCAAATTGCACATTCTGCGAGTTTTAATTAAGTAAATATATGCGCTCCCGGTTTTAGACTGCATGTGTGTAAATGGAAAACATTCATTCTGATACCAGCAGCGCATATTTTATGTGTCACAACTGGACAAAATAAAAGATTGTTGGTTTACTATTGATGAAATTGTTCTCCATTACTGTAATGAAGAAATTAAGATATAGAATAAGTATATTGGTATTGTAATTTCACAAAAAAGTAATAAAAAAAAAAATTATTTGACAGTACAATAGTATTATTACAATATATTTCTTATTGTTTAATATTTATATTTAATGTGTATATTAATAATAATTTATATATTTATATAATAATATTAATAATATGTAATATTTAATAATCACAATAAAATTATATAAAATATATATATATATATATAATATATATATATATATATATATATATATTTATAATGTATTTTTATAACTTGATTTTTTTTTTCTACAGCACAATAGTATTACTACAATATATTTCTATTTTGTTTTAATAATATCCATATTACCATCTTATATTTATATCGGATTGGCCAAAAAAAGTGTTCTATGGCCTATGAAAACTCAAACGGAAAGTTTTTTTTAAACTCTGTTCACATGGAAACTGAAAAAGGGTTTGGTGATTCTTTAAAAACCAAAAAGACCCCCCCCCCCCCCCATCAGTTTTTTACCAAATAATTTAGGATTTTGCACTCAAAAAAAATCTTCAGAATGAAAAGAAATATTTCTGCCTTTTAAAAATTATACCAAAATAAATAAATAAATCAACCCCCCTCACTCAAGAATGATTCATTCTTTCCACAAAAAAAAAGCTATTCATGGCATCTGGTGAAATTTCCTGGATTTTTTCATACTGCAATGTCAGTTTTGCAATGCTATGCATTCTTATTGATATTTGTGTGCTTTCCCCAGCTCTCCCCATCCCCGGCTCCACTGACCGGAGGTCTCGTCCACGCGCTCCTCCACCGTGTGCTCCTTCTGATGGACCCACTCGCTGTTGCACTTGAAGTAGATCTGCGTGGCCGGCGTGGCCTTGCAGTAAAGGTTGACGGGCTTGTTCTTCACAATGTACGCCTCCTCCGGCTCCATCAGAAAGTGCGGGAGAGGCTCGGGCGGGTCCGAGGGGAACGTCTCCGGGAGCTCGCCCAATCCCAGATAGTCATCATCTACAGAGGGGAGAGAAGAAGAGAAGGAGTGAGACTCACACACATTATCAGAGCGCTGATGGGTGTTTTATAGGGACTGTTGGTGCACATGTGTTTGCCTGCGAGGCTGATGGGATGTGAGCTACTGTTGGACAACTAAAGCTAAAGAGAAACACATGCAGGCGTGCTGTAATCTAATGCAGGTTCTGTGTGTAAGGAAAGACATGCTTTCCAACAGGCGTGTGGGACCATGGTACACGAAACAAAGACACTTTCAAAATATTTATTTACTGTTTCTCTATGATAGATAGATAGATGGATGGATGGATAGATGGATAGATGGATGGATGGATGGATGGATGGATGGATGGATAGATGGATGGATGGATGGATATAGATATAGTTGGATGGATGGATGGATGGATGGATGGATGGATGGATGAAAGGATGAATGGATGGATGGATGGATGGATGGATAGATATGAATGGATGGATGGAGGGATGGATGGAGGGATGGATAAGATGGATGGATGGATGGATATGGATGGATGGATGGATGGATGGAGATGGATGGATGGATAGATAGATATGAATGGATGGATGCATGGATGGATAGAGATATTAGTTGGATGATGGATGGATGGATGGATGATAGATATATATGAATGGATGGATGGATGATAGAGATAGATAGATAGATATAGTTGGATGGATGGATGGATGGATGGATAGATATGAATGGATGGATGGATGGAGGGATGATGGATGGATGGATAGATATGAATGGATGGATGGATGGATGGATGGAGGATGGATGGATGGATGGATGGATGGAGGATTGGATGGATGGATGGATAGGATGGATGGATGGATGGATAGATATGAATGGATGGATGGATGGATAGATATGAATGGATGGATGGATAGATGGATGGATGATAGATAGATATAGTTGGATGGATGGATGGATGGATTGGATAGATATGAATGGATGGATGGATGGAGGGATGGATAGATATAGTTGGATGGATGGATAGATAGATATGAATGGATGGATGGATGGATGGATGGATATATATAGTTGGATGATGGATGGATGATAGATAGATAGATAGATATAGTTGGATGGATGGATGGATGGATGGATATGAATGGATGGATGGATAGATAGATATGAATGGATGGATGGATGGATATATATAGTTGGATGATGGATGGATGATAGATAGATAGATAGATATGAATGGATGGATGGATGGAGGGATGGATAGATATAGTTGGATGGATGGATAGATAGATATGAATGGATGGATGGATGGATGGATATATATAGTTGGATGATGGATGGATGGATGGATGGATGGATGATAGATAGATATAGTTGGATGGATGGATGGATGGATGGATATGAATGGATGGATATGAATGGATGGATGGATGGAGGGATGGATAGATATAGTTGGATGGAAGGATGGATGGATGGATGATAGATAGATAGATAGATATAGTTGGATGGATGGATGGATGGATGGATGGATATGAATGGATGGATGGCAGTAAATTCCTCTTTCTGTCATTCCTTCATCTTCAACATGTGTTGTCTCTAACTCTGCATCAAACTCAAACTCTGCATGATTATGAGTAGTTTTCTCCCATTAGCCGGAGCTCGTGTGGCCAGAAGCATTAGCGCTCACACACTTACATGCAAACTCTAGCGTTCGGTGCCTGAGACTAAACATGTACGATTTCATTTCCCACAAACCCGCGGCTGTCTCTGAATCTGGCTTATTTAACTCCACAGATGTGTGTGTGCAGACGGGGAACCGTCCCCTGTAATTACGGCTGGCTTTCATCAGCGCCCTGCCTCACCGGTGTCTTCCTCATCAAACACAAACCTGTGTTTATCTGACGCTGGGCGAGCAACGGGGTTCACCGAGAGAAGTAAACCGGAAGAGGCAAACGACATTCCCGTTGAGGACTATGAAACAGCACTCGAGAGGGATTAAAGCGTCCCGTGTTTGACGCTCTCGTTCAGATATCCACGAGACAGAAGTGCGAGGCCATTTGCAGAGCACTCGTCACCTGCAAATACGCTTTCTATTCTTAACAACTGACCGCCACACATCAATAATTCACACAGGAGGATGAATCTGGAGAGAGACAGAGAGGACATGAGAGGCCGTTTAAAGGGGTGGTTGATCTCCAGCTTTAGTTAGTGTGTAGTGTTGCTGTTTGAGCATAAACAACATCTGCAAAGTTACAACGCTCAAAACAAAGGAAGATATTTGATTGATATATTGTGTTTTAATGACTAAAACTAACGGCTGGTAGGAACTACACAACATTCATCCCGAGTTCGTGACATCACTAACCCTAAAATGTACATAAGCCCCGCCCCCGGGAACGCGCAGTGCATGTGCAGAGAAGAGGAAGAGTTTGTGAGTTCCATAGAATATATACACTAGATGTCGCCTTGGGGTTCTAAGCATGCGTCAAAACCGCCGCCATCTTGGAACAGGCATCTTGTCATAGGAAGTAGCGGTAACGCTGCTGTCTCCGCCATTCATGGATGACGCAGGACTTCTGTGCTGCGTATGGATGTTCACACGAACAAAATCTTAAGCAAGGGATTACATTTCACAAGAATGTGAAAAAGTGTACATTTTTTTAATTTTCTCTGGACTCAATGATAAATACATGTCTGACCGTTGGAACGAACCAAAACAACTAGAAAATCACATTCATGACGATTTATGGTGATTTTATTTCCGTTAGACCTTCTCCTACAGTGACGCTGATGCATTAAAGAGGAGGAGCTCCTGTTCCATGATGGCGGCTCTAGTGACGCATTCGTTCCAATGAACCGCCGTAGCCAAGGAGACATCTAGTGTATATACATCTGTGTGAGTTCAAGCTCAAGCTGTCGCATTCGTCTTTACACATGCAATACAGTACAAACACTAATGCAATGGTATAGACACTCTGTAGGAATCTTATCTTAGCGATTTATAGATTATCATGACAGAATACGCTAATCAAAATCAACATCATCAACAAATTCATCAACTAATCATTCAGAAACGTCCTGTTGCTTCTACATCTTCTTCTTGAGTCTCTCCATGTTTGTCCGGCAGTTTCTGACATTTAAATGCTTGTCTGCGTGAGGTAATCGGAGCTGCTAACACTTTTATATTTATATCGGATTGGCCAAAAAAAAGTGTTATATGGCATTTTTAAACATATTTTAAACTCTGTTCACATGGAAACTGAAAAAGGGTTTGAGTTGATTCTTAAAAAAGCCAAAAGCAAAATACCCCCCATCAGTTTTTCCCAAATAATTTAGGATTTTGCACTCAAAAAAAATCTTCAGAATGAAAATAAATATTTCTGCCTTTTAAAAGTTATACTAAAATAAATAAATAAATCAACTCCCCTCACTCAAGAATAATTCATTCTTTCCACAAAAAAAGCTATTAATGGGATCTGGTGAAATTTCCTGGATTTTTTCAGCATCATCAACAAATTCATCAACTAATCATTCAGAAACGTCCTGTTGCTTCTACATCTCCTTCTTGAGTCTCTCCATGTTTGTCCGGCAGTTTCTGACATTTAAATGCTAACACACACACACACACACACACACGCGCGCGCTCTTGTAGCTCCGCCCCCTGTGCCGGGAGCAGCTGCTCATTTGCATTTAAAGGGACACACACAAAACGGCGCGTTTTTGCTCACCCTCAAAAAGTGACAATTTTAACATGCTATAAAAAAAATATGGGGGGTATTGTGAGATAAAACTTCACATACACACTCTGGGGACATCAGAGATGTATTTTACATCTTGTAAAAATGGGCATTATACCAGCCCTTTAATACCATGTTATTAATACCCTTATTATTATCATCATTATTGTTGTTGTCACCAATACTACTGCTATTATTTGTATTATTTGTCCTTATATTTGATCCTTATCCTCCACTCCACCCCCACCCACTATTCTTATTATATAACAATTGTATTATTATATAAGACTATATTATCATCCTATAGTTACTATTTTTAGTATTATTATCATCATTATTATTGTCATTAAATTATTTTAATAATATTACACTTCCACTCCCACACCCAGTTACACACACACACACGCACATGTTGGCTGTTATTATGTACGTTTTGTTTGCCTTGTTATATCTGTCACCTGTAAATAGTATCTTTGTTTACAAAAAAATACAAAAATAAAGGACATGAAAGATCTCTGTCTCTCGCCGGGAGGAAGCTGCGACACCACATCCACATCAGTCGTGATGTCACAGGCCCGTGTCTATCGCCTGTGTGTCGAGTGTTAAGGGAACGAGGAGATGGAGGTCACCCAGTGAGACTGCATTAGCACATGAGCCCCAGGGGCTTCTGGGTAAAGTGTGTCTGCTCTTCATCACATGTGTGTCCTCAATCACACCTGCCCGTCACCGGCCCCTAATCACCTGCTAATTGAACCGGAGCCGTGACCTCGACTTGACCTTTCCCTCCACACACACCTGTGTCATACTGAACAGAACAACACCAAGTTCAGCTCATTTTCAAAAGTGGTCACAAGATTTAATCATCTATACTAATGATCTTTGCAACGGAAGTGAATCAATCAAACCTAACTTTAGCGGGTCAATAACTTTATTCTGCTGTAAAGCCTAAACAATCTCTGTTACTGTAATCTCCTGTTATCTCTGTAAAGCTGCTTTGAAACAATCTCCATGTATAAATGAAGAAGACTTGACTTGTTATACAGATTATGAGTGTTTAATAAAACCCTATTAATAATGATATGTGACTCAGTGGTTATGTTTACATGCACAGCTTTAGTTCCAATCAGACTGAATTCATTACGATTGATGAATTCGAAATGAAGTGTGTACTTGAACACTAAAAGAATGGCGTTTATATGTCACAAGCTTCAAATCGGAAGTTTTTTGGACATAAGCACACTGCAAAAATATACAGTTTCCCGATGTTTGCGCATAAGTATTCTCCTACATTGATTCTTTATTTGTTTTAAACAGCAGACTTAATATTGATCTATTTCTGTTAATAATTTGGAGACAATGAGCATATGAACCATTGTGCTGTGCTGCTTATATTGATCACGCAGTAAAAATGACTGGTGGGAACACAAAAGAAGATATTTTGAAGAATGTCCACATTGATGGACTTCCATACTGGGAAAAAAGATACTATGGAAGTCAATGGGGTCCATCAACTGTTTGGTTACTCATATTCTTTAAAATATCCTCTTTTGTGTTCAGCAGAACAAAGAAATTCATGCAGGTATGAAACAACTTGATGTCGAGTAAATAATGACAGAATTTTCATTTTTCATCACTTTAACAAAAATGAAAACACGTGGTGTCGGGAACATGACATTAACATTCAGTCTCTATTATAGTGACATTACAACAACACAGGAAAACCCACAGAGAGCTTCCCATCGGAGAGTATCTGAGCAAACCAGGGCCGGTTTATCAGCACAGCAATTAGCTGTGGACCAGAACCAAGACCCGGAGCGCCTGCCAGCCCTGCTGAGCACGATCCCTATCTCCGTCACACACACACACACACACTTCAACATTTCCTGAACGCTGTCCTCGTGCCAAACCACTGACAGTCATGTAACGCTCGCAGACACGGAGACCGCCAGCGTTTCAGACCTTGACCCAAAAAGCGGGTAAAGTCACAGAGCCACGGCATCTGTCTGTCTCGTGGCAGGCCTGAGAGATCAGACGGGGCCATGAAACGCTTGTGCTCCAGTTCGTCAGCAGAAATAATAAATAAAAGAGAATAAAAGAGGCGAAAAGAAATGGAAAAACATGACAGAAAATTGCCCTCACGCCAACAAGCCCCCACAGACTCGCAGATCTCCAGTGGACAAAAGAGACAGAATAGAGTTCACATTCAGTCCTGCATAAAAACACACAATATAATGCAGAACATGCGGCGCCCGTCACACCCGCAACACTTTAAAGCAAGAAAACTCGAAAAGTTAGTGTATTTCAGTAATTCAAAATAAAAGGTGAAACTAATATATTTAGTATGTATAACTACTGTATATACATATGCATGAATATAATTTTCAGAGGGCCGAGATTTCTTTATTTAAAATCCTTTTTATTTAATTGATTTCATGTAATATTCTAATTTTCTGAGATTTTGAATTTGGGGTTCTCATAAGCCATAATCATCAAAATTATAACTTTTGCACGATATTCACATTTTTCGAGTTTCACCTGTACAAGCAAAACCACTGTTTATATTTAATGCAGTTGGTCAATTTGGAGATTTTGGTTCCATGTTTTGCATCCATAATATGTCTTCTCTCAGACTAGCGGGAAGAAAATACACTTTTTCTTTTAGTCTTTATTTTATTGCACTTTATGTATTTCAGACTGTAGGTTTCAATTCCAATACATATTTTTAACTCTTTCCATGCCATTGACAGAATTTTCCATAATTTATGAGACGCTTCCCGCCATTATTGGAATTTTATGTCTTTCTGTATTTTCACAATATACGGTAGGAGAACTTCTGAAAGAGTAGAGAAGCTACAGATCAAAAAAGCAATAAAAGCATTGTTTATGCACATTGTACTCTTTGAAAAACATTTTTAAAATGTGGTTTTATGAAACTTATCCACATTCAAGTGTTGATAAAAAAAGAATGCATGAAGCTACAATAAAACGTTTTGTTTTTGTTGTCTAAAGAAGATACAGATACACTAGTACTTACAGTCAATAAGATAATCTGTTGACGTCGTTTCTACAAGTTCTGATAGGTTAACAGTACTGATAATTCAACGTATGAACATGGCATTCTGTTATTTACGCAAAGAACAGAATAATCCTTTGTCATGGTCACATGCCTCTCATAATAATAAACAGTCGCTGCTAAGACATAGATAAGACTCAGGGAAAAGATATTGCGTGTTTTGTCAGGACTTCACTGGAACAGAACATGAAAACCTCATTTACACTGATACAAACTACATGATTCACTGTCATATAGTGACCAATCGTGCTATAAACTCTGAAAAGAATCACACATACTAAGTATGCATGAGTTAGTGGATACATGTAGTGTGTCAAGAACCCTAGAGAACCCCACTGAAGGGTTCTTTAAAATTGAGTCAGGAACCCTAGATTTCTATATCGAAACACATTGAAGGGTTCTTTAAAATTGAGTCAGGAACCCTAGATTTCTATATCGAAACACATTGAAGGGTTCTTTAAAATTGAATCAAGAACCCTAGATTTCTATATCGAAACACATTGAAGGGTTTCTTTAAAATTGAGTCAGGAACTCTAGATTTCTATATCGAAACACACACATGAATGGTTCTTTAAAATTGAATCAAGAACCCCTAGATTTCTATATCGAAACACATTGAAGGGATCTTTAAAAATTGAGTCAGGAACCCTAGATTTCTATATCGAAACACACTTGAAGGGTTCTTTAAAATTGAGTCAGGAACCCTAGATTTCTATATCGAAACACATTGAAGGGATCTTAAAATTGAAGTCAGGAACCCTAGATTTCTATATCGAAACACATGAAGGGTTCTTTAAAATTAGTCAGGAACCCTAGATTTCTATATCGAAACACATTGAAGGGTATCTTTAAAATTGAATCAAGAACCTAGATTTCTATATCGAAACACATTGAAGGGTTCTTTAAAATTGAGTCAGGAACCCTAGATTTCTATATCGAAACACATTGAAGGGTTCTTTAAAATTGAGTCAGGAACCCTAGATTTTATATCGAAACACATTGAAGGGTTCTTTAAAATTGAGTCAGGAACCCTAGATTTCTATATTCGAAACACATTGAAGGGATCTTTAAAATTGAATCAGGAACCCTAGATTTTATATCGAAACACATTGAAGGTCTTTAAAATTGAGTCAGAACCCTAGATTTCTATATGAAACACATTGAAGGTTCTTTAAAATTGAATCAGACCCTAGATTCTATATCGAAACACATTGAAGGTTCTTTAAAATTGAGTCAGGAACCCTAGATTTCTATATCGAAACACATGAAGGGTTCTTTAAAATTGAGTCAGGAACCCTAGATTTCTATATCGAAACACATGAAGGGTTCTTTAAAATGAGTCAGGAACCCTAGATTTCTATATCGAAACACATTGAAGGGTTCTTTAAAATTGAGTCAGGAACCCTAGATTTCTATATCGAAACACATTGAAGGGTTCTTTAAAATTGAGTCAGGAACCCTAGATTTCTATATCGAAACACATTGAAGGGTCTTAAAATTGAGTCAGGAACCCTAGATTTCTATATCGAAACACATTGAAGGGTTCTTTAAAATTGAGTCAGGAACCCTAGATTTCTATATCGAAACACATGAAGGGTTCTTAAAATTGAGTCAGGAACCCTAGATTTCTATATCGAAACACATTGAAGGGTTCTTTAAAATTGAAGTCAGAACCCTAATTTCTATATCGAAACACATGAAGGGTTCTTTAATTGAGTCAGAACCCTAGATTTCTATATCGAAACACATTGAAGGGTCTTTAAAAATTGAGTCAGGAACCCTAGATTTCTATATCGAAACACATTGAAGGGTTCTTTAAAATTGAGTCAGGAACCCTAGATTTCTATATCGAAACACATTGAAGGGTTCTTTAAAATTGAGTCAGGAACCCTAGATTTCTATATCGAAACACATGAAGGGTTCTTTAAAATTGAGTCAGGAACCCTAGATTTCTATATCGAAACCCATTGAAGGGTTCTTTAAAATTGAGTCAGGAACCCTAGATTTCTATATCGAAACACACTGAAGGGTTCTTTAAAATTGATCAGAACCCTAGATTTTCATATCGAAAAACATTGAAGGGTTCTTTAAAATTGAGTCAGGAACCCTAGATTTCTATATCGAAACACATTGAAGGGTTCTTTAAAATTGAGTCAGGAACCCTAGATTTCTATATCGAAACACATTGAAGGTTCTTTAAAATTGAGTCAGGAACCCTAGATTCTATATCGAAACACATTGAAGGGTTCTTTAAAATTGAGTCAGGAACCTAGATTTCTATATGAAACACACGAAGGGTCTTTAAATTGATCAGGAACCCTAGATTTCTATATCGAAACACATGAAGGTTCTTTAAAATTAGTCAGGAACCCTAGATTTCTATATCGAAACACATGAAGGGTTCTTTAAAATTGGTCAGGAACCTAGATTTCTATATCGAACACACAGAAGGTTCTTAAATTGAGTCAGGACCAAAATTTCTATATCGAAACCACTGAAGGGTTCTTAAAATTGAGTCAGGAACCCAGATTTCTATATCAAACACAGAAGGGTTCTTAAAATTGAGTCAGGAACCCTAGATTTCTATATCGAAACACACTGAAGGGTTCTTTAAAATTGAGTCAGAACCCTAGATTTCTATACGAAACACATGAAGGGTTCTTTAAATTAGTCAGGAACCCAGATTCTATATCGAACACAGAAGGGTTCTTAAATTGAGTCAGAACCTAGATTTCTATATCGAAACACAAGAAGGTTCTTTAAATTGAGTCAGGAACCTAGATTTCATAGATTTCTATATCGAAACACATTGAAGGGTTTTTTAAAATTGAGTCAGAACCCTAGATTTCTATATCGAAACACATTGAAGGGTTCTTTAAAATTGAGTCAGGAACCCTAGATTTCTATATCGAAACACATGAAGGGTTCTTTAAAATTGAGTCAGAACCTAGATTTCTATATCGAAACACATGAAGGTTCTTTAAAATTGAGTCAGAACCCTAGATTTCATATCGAAAACATGAAGGGATTCTTTAAAATTGATCAAGAACCCTAGATTTCTATATCGAAACACCATTGAAGGGTTCTTTAAAATTGAGTCAGGAACCCTAGATTTCTATATCGAAACACATGAAGGGTTCTTTAAAATTGAGTCAGGAACCCTAGATTTCTATATCGAAACACATTGAAGGGTTCTTTAAAATTGAGTCAGGAACCCTAGATTTCTATATCGAAACACACTGAAGGGTTCTTTAAAATTGAGTCAGGAACCCTAGATTTCTATATCGAAACACATTGAAGGGTTCTTTAAAATTGAGTCAGGAACCCTAGATTTCTATATCGAAACACATCTGAAGGGTTCTTTAAAATTGAGTCAGGAACCCTAGATTTCTATATCGAAACACATGAAGGGTTCTTTAAAATTGAGTCAGGAACCCTAGATTTCTATATCGAAACACATTGAAGGGATCTTTAAAATTGAGTCAGGAACCCTAGATTTCTATATCGAAACACATTGAAGGGTTCTTTAAAATTGAGTCAGGAACCCTAGATTTCTATATCGAAACACACTGAAGGGTTCTTTAAAATTGAGTCAGGAACCCTAGATTTCTATATCGAAACACATGAAGGGTTCTTTAAAATTGAATCAGAACCCTAGATTTCTATATCGAAACACATTGAAGGTTCTTTTAAAATTGAGTCAGGAACCCTAGATTTCTATATCGAAACACATGAAGGGTTCTTTAAAATTGAGTCAGGAACCCTAGATTTCTATATCGAACACACATGAAGGGTTCTTTAAAATTGAGTCAGGAACCCTAGAATTTCTATATCGAAACACATTGAAGGGTTCTTTAAAATTGAGTCAGGAACCCTAGATTTCTATATCGAAACACACTGAAGGGTTCTTTAAAATTGAGTCAGGAACCCTAGATTTCTATATCGAAACACATTGAAGGGTTCTTTAAAATTGAATCAAGAACCCTAGATTTCTATATCGAAACACATTGAAGGGTTCTTTAAAATTGAGTCAGGAACCCTAGATTTCTATATCGAAACACATTGAAGGGTTCTTTAAAATTGAGTCAGGAACCCTAGATTTCTATATCGAAACACATTGAAGGGATCTTTAAAATTGAGTCAGGAACCCTAGATTTCTATATCGAAACACATTGAAGGGTTCTTTAAAATTGAGTCAGGAACCCTAGATTTCTATATCGAAACACACTGAAGGGTTCTTTAAAATTGAGTCAGGAACCCTAGATTTCTATATCGAAACACATTGAAGGGTTCTTTAAAATTGAATCAAGAACCCTAGATTTCTATATCGAAACACATTGAAGGGTTCTTTAAAATTGAGTCAGGAACCCTAGATTTCTATATCGAAACACATTGAAGGGTTCTTTAAAATTGAGTCAGGAACCCTAGATTTCTATATCGAAACACATTGAAGGGATCTTTAAAATTGAGTCAGGAACCCTAGATTTCTATATCGAAACACATTGAAGGGTTCTTTAAAATTGAGTCAGGAACCCTAGATTTCTATATCGAAACACACTGAAGGGTTCTTTAAAATTGAGTCAGGAACCCTAGATTTCTATATCGAAACACATTGAAGGGTTCTTTAAAATTGAGTCAGGAACCCTAGATTTCTATATCGAAACACACTGAAGGGTTCTTTAAAATTGAATCAAGAACCCTAGATTTCTATATCGAAAAACATTGAAGGGTTCTTTAAAATTGAGTCAGGAACCCTAGATTTCTATATCGAAACACATTGAAGGGTTCTTTAAAATTGAGTCAGGAACCCTAGATTTCTATATCGAAACACATTGAAGGGTTCTTTAAAATTGAGTCAGGAACCCTAGATTTCTATATCGAAACACATGGAAGGGTTCTTTAAAATTGAGTCAGGAACCCTAGATTTCTATATCGAAACACACAGAAGGGTTCTTTAAAATTGAGTCAGGAACCCTAGATTTCTATATCGAAACACACTGAAGGGTTCTTTAAAATTTAGTCAGGAACCCTAGATTTCTATATCGAAACACATGGAAGGGTTCTTTAAAATTGAGTCAGGAACCCTAGATTTCTATATCGAAACACACAGAAGGGTTCTTTAAAATTGAGTCAGGAACCCTAGATTTCTATATCGAAACACACTGAAGGGTTCTTTAAAATTGAGTCAGGAACCCTAGATTTCTATATCGAAACACACTGAAGGGTTCTTTAAAATTTAGTCAGGAACCCTAGATTTCTATATCGAAACACATGGAAGGGTTCTTTAAAATTGAGTCAGGAACCCTAGATTTCTATATCGAAACACACAGAAGGGTTCTTTAAAATTGAGTCAGGAACCCTAGATTTCTATATCGAAACACACTGAAGGGTTCTTTAAAATTGAGTCAGGAACCCTAGATTTCTATATCGAAACACACAGAAGGGTTCTTTAAAATTGAGTCAGGAACCCTAGATTTCTATATCGAAACACACTGAAGGGTTCTTTAAAATTGAGTCAGGAACCCTAGATTTCTATATCGAAACACACAGAAGGGTTCTTTAAAATTGAGTCAGGAACCCTAGATTTCTATATCGAAACACACTGAAGGGTTCTTTAAAATTGAGTCAAGAACCCTAGATTTCTATATCGAAACACACGGAAGGGTTCTTTAAAATTGAGTCAGGAACCTTAGAGCTCAATATAGAACCAGACTGAACCTTTTTTCTAAGAGTATACTGTCTTAACTGCTGGCGTGGACAGTTGACCCTCAACAGAAGAGAGAGAGAGAGAGTGTGTGTGTGTGTGTGTGTGTGCGTGTGCGTGTGCGTGTGTGTGTGTGTGTGTTGGGCTCCACCCCGTCTGCATGCCGTCACGCTGGGGAACCTTCACGCCAGACTGCCATGCTTTGATGCTGGAGCTCGGGGATGTAATTTGAGTCACAGCTATCACGGTCACATCTAGAAAACTCAAGCACACCTCCCCTCGGAAAAACAGGCCTGTTGAATTTCCACAGAAATAAAAACAAGAAAAAAGCGTGCATAAAAGAGTCTGACCTTGAATCATCTGAGCTGTTTAGTGTCTTTTAATTGCCTGTGAGTTTGTAGCTTTAGCAGTCACACCACACAGTCTCTGCGTGACCTCCGTCACCTTTAGAAACTAGAACAACACGCTAAAGGCAATTAGTGTTTCGTCCATTCTGATGCAATGTTTCACTGAAATCACATCCTTCACCCACAAATCTGCAACCCTTTAGAGTCTTAATCAGATATCACCCCCAAATTGCTTCCATATGAAGTGAGATTAAAATTTAATTTCATACATTTCCACTGAGGATATTAGAATATGCTAAAGTGTTTCCAATGGATCATATTATGCCATAGTTCTATAATAACCGAAAAAGGCTTTTCTGAATATGAATCCACATGTGAATTTGGATTATGATGCTTATTTTATTGTTTGTGCATAAATCAAATTAAAACAAATCTGGAGGGGAAACAATTGTGTTTTGGCATCGTTGAGCAACTTGTCCAGCAAAGACCATCAAATCCACAAAAAGGAGTCATAAATATGTATATTTTTGTGCATAAATACAGTAAAAACTTGCAAAATTGCAGTTTTGTGAATATATAGTAAAGTGTAATTTATTCCTGTGATCAAAGCTGAGTTTTCAGCATCATTACTCCAGTCTTCAGTGTCACATGATCCTTCAGAAATCACTATAATATGATGATTTGATGCTCAACATTGAAAGCAAACATTGCTGCTGCTTCATATTTGAGTGGAAACAGTGTAAATAAAAAGGAAACAATTCTTTGAAAAGTAATGACTTCGCCCCTCGATTTGTAAAAGTACCATAGGATGACCTACATTTATAAATATTGCAAGCAGAATGCCATGGAAAAGTGTAAAGTGCGAGCGCATCTAATCCACATTGCTGTAACGCGTACAGAAAGTGCAGCTGGAATGAAAGCTTGACTGTATGAACACAGAAAGAGAGAGATGGAAGGTCAGCGAGTGAATATTCCAGCAGAAACTTTTCAATTGGATTTGTCCTGCTGGAAAGGCTGATGAAAATGAAACGCAGTCTCGTAAGCTGTGATATGAAGGCAGAAGCGCGCGGTGACCCAACAGATCACAGTATAGCTCAGTCCTGCCAGTCTGGAATAACAAACACTCCCCATCACTGCATGCTTGCAGCGCATTACAGTTTTCATTCATATGTTGAACTATTTTTTATTTTTATATTTTCCATGTTCAAATTTTGGTCATTTTGTGTTTTTTTAGTTTTTTTTTCAATATTTATATAGTTTTTATTATTTTTAAACTTCAAAAAACTAAAATGAGAAACGTTGCCTTGTCAAATAAGTTTTAACATCAGTTCAGTTTTTTTTTACTTTGTTATATTAACACACTACCATTGAAAAGTTTAGGGCTGGTAAGATGTTTTATGTTTTTGAAAGAAGTCTCACCAAGGGCTCTATCTTGCAACCGGCGCAATTGACTTTGTTCACTGACGCATGTATCATTCTTATTTTGCACCCGCGCAAAGCGGCTTTTCCCTCCACAGACGCACGTCGGTAAACTAGGAAATGAACTTGCGCTCGCTGGGCGGGTCGGCGCAAAAATGAGGCGTGTTTCGGCGCAAACTTTCCCTAGTGCTATTTTGCACTTCCAGAAAACAATTGCGCCACTGACCAAAAAAAACCTGGTCTAAAGTCAGTGGCGCGTTGCGCGTTGTTCATAATGCTATTTTAAGCGCGCATGCTTAGCCATAATGTAGCGGGTGCACAACGCGCACACACTTTGATTCTCTCATCAACACAGATGCAGCAGTTTTTATTTTTGCAAATCATACATTATAACAAGGAAATATATTACCATACGAGGGAATCATTGTGGTGTCCATGAAGATGTGAAGAAATAGGCATAAATCTAGCTTACACATTTACCAGTGTATACTGGTAATTTTTCAGGCAAATTGTAGTAATGACGGATCAGAGCTGTTTGCCCAATAGTGGCAAGACACACATATGTATATAAGGACATCTGACAAATTAGTTTGTCCGTCAAGAACTAGGGAAAAAAATCTGAAGACTGCGAAATCACCTTTACCATAATGTAAGTACATTAAAAACCTTATTCTTTAACGTACCAGTTAAGTTGAACTTTCTCATATTTTTTTCTATTGATTTGGGTGGGTTCATCCCCAATGTCAATTCTCTTTCTTTTACGGCCCTGACGAGAACATCGGTCTCCTCAGCTGTGAACCGATCCTGAAGCGCGCCTGGTAAATCCTCCATAATAATAACAATCCGCCATGCACCATGCGCACCTGCTCTTAAAGGGTATGTTGGATGACGCTCTGATTGGTTTATTTCACGTTACTTGCGCTTTGCGCTTTGACACTTGCGTTTCAGATCGTGCGCTGGGTGCAAGATAGGGCCCCAAGACTGCATTTATTTGATAAAAAATACAGTAAAAACAGTGAAATATTATTCCAATGTAGGGCTGGTCCGAATACCATTTTTTGAGCTTCGAAGCTTCGGTAGGAATGAACATCGAATATTCGAAGCTTCGGAATCTCTATAGGCTACCGTACGTCTCGGTCTCAGACATCCCAAGTCTCCCGCATATTATTAGCGGCTCCCTGATGCCCGCAAATTAGTTAAAATCTCCCGGAATCTAGCTGCTCGCGAGCTACAAACCGTGTAGCGCATGCACGACAAAGAGAGGGAGAGAGACCTTGCGTGTGTCGTGTGTGCAAATGTGCGTGTGTGTGCAAGTGTGCGTGTGTGCCTCTTGAAGCGCATGTAAAATGCGCATGATCATAATCAGGACATGATTATTATTTCGAGAACCGTTCATCCAAACGACTTCACAAGGGAGTGCAGTGTATTTGGTGCAATATAGATAGACAGGCGACATGCGACACGTTCAGAATTAATAAACTTTTAATAAACTACAGAACAGCGCGAGCCGGAAGCGGCGCGCGCCTCACGCGAGCAGATCTTATGCTCCGAGAACGGACACTGCTCTGCACTGATATAAAACACACACAGGTCTGTAACTTAAGCAATACTTCTAATAAGGTAGGCTAGTCTAATAGTCTCACTAACAAATTACTGACAAAGCAGGGTAGATGTAAATAAAGAAGTGGCGCGCCTCACGCGAGCAGAGAATGGACTTCCGATATGCTATCTTATATGCTCCGAGAATGGACACTGCTAGTGATATAAAACACACTAATACATACATTTATACATTTTATTAACTACATACATTTTAATATATTTTGTTTCTATTATTCTATTTTCCACAATGTCAAAGCAATGCAGCTTAACCCGAAATACAAGCTCAGGCATTCACTTCTGTCCATACAAACTCTGCTGTTCTGCGCTCTAGAGAATACTCCCGTTGCAGGAACACTTTTAGTAGTCCAAGAAGCAGCAAATATCTATTTATTAAGTAGCTATAATGAATTTATATGTAAAGTATTGTATTTCACCAGATTGTATAGTGTAAAACGTATACAAGCGCGAATGCGAGCCGTTTCGAGGGGGATGCCAGGTTTGAAAAAAAAAAAAAAAAAAAAAAACGAATATTCGAATGTCATATTTTCAAATCGAATACCAACCCACCGAACGAATATTCGAATATTCTGGTCCAGCCCTATTCCAATGTAACAACTGTTTTCTATGTGAATATTTAGTAAAATATAATTTATTCCTGTGATCAAAGCTGAATTTTCAGCATCATTACTCCATTCTTCAGTGTCACATGATCCTTCAGAAATCACTATAATATGATGATCTGATGCTAAATAAACATTTATGATTATTATCAATGTTGAAAACAGTTGAAACATTTTATCTTTCAGGATTCTCTGATGAATAGAAAGTTCAAAAGAACAGCATTTATTTGAAATAGAATCTTTTGTAACATTATAAATGTCTTTACTGTCACTTTTGATCAATTTATTGCATCCTTGATGAATAAAAGCACTGACCCCAAACTGTTTAAAAGGTAGTTAATATTAACAAACATGTTTTTAATGGTTTTAGTTCCAGTTAACAATAATATTCCTGGGTTTGGAGTTGCTGAGATCTTTATTTGCTCTTCAGATATCATGATCTCCGATATCAAAGTCTCATCTGAACAGTGTGAGACGCCAAAGATCTGTGTGAGGAACTGAAGAACAAAGAGCTCAAAGGAGCGGGTTCCTTAAATAAAGAGGTCGAGTGCTTTGTAACTCGCCACACGTGAGGAACAACTCTTTGAAAAGCAGTGCGGACACGATAACCAGCTAACACTGTGATCAGATGTAAAACACACACACACACACACACACACACACACACACACACACACAGCTGTAAGATCGGGACAAACCCTCTTCACCTCCCATTCATATGGAGGATCGCAGATCAAACGAGTGTGTCTCTTCAAAGCCAGACAGAAAACCCTAAAACAACACAAGTCTCCGCATGTGCAGAGAGCAGGACGTGTGTATCCAAACAACCCGTCTGACAAGAGCATGCTGGGAATAAATGATGTCGGAAGTGTCCTCGTGTTCGGGTTCACTGGGAGTCTCGTTCACCCAAAGCTTAATTGTTTTTTCAATTAACGCCGGCTTCCCCAGAGCAGTGTGTGTTATGTCGTCGCTGGGTGTGTGTAGAGCTGCGTGTCTCAGTGTAATGTGTGTTTTGACACGAGTTTAGTGCGTCTGAAGTGTTTCTGAACGCCTGAGTCAGAGAGAAACACCAAACGCTGCAGGGAAATATCACAATAAAACTGCAAGCAATTGATAAAGACGAGAGAAGGAAAAGCACGAGGATGAGAGCGTCAAATGACAACATTATTTTAGACGATATAATAAATAGCAATTAAGTATAATAATTAGCATTTACCAATAAAACTCTATTGTCATTAACAAAAAACTGAATTACAGTAACTCTATAGATTAAAAATTACACATTACCTTTGAAATATATATACATTATCGAAAGGAGAAAAGCATGTTGTTGAACACTTTAAAAAACGGCCTCCCTATTTTGTTATGGCATAAATAAATGGCATAAATAAACGGCATAAAAATAACGTCATAAATAAATGGCATAAATGAACAAATAAACGGCATAAAAAATTAATAAATCAATAAACGGCATTAACTAAACTGATCATTATCATTATTTTAAATAGCATTTACCAGTAAAACTTTATTATTATTATTAATAAAAAAAGTTATCAAACTACTAATGATTGAATTACAATGAATCTAGATATTAAAAATTACACATTACAGTACCTTTTAAAAATATACATATATATTTCGAAATAAGAAAAGCACATATTTGTGTTCAAATTTGAAGTATATATAAATTGCAATTAAATAGATAAATAAATATGGCATAAATAAATAAAATTATTATTATCATTGTATTTAATAGGATTTATTTACCAATAAAACTCTATCAATAACTTGCTAGACTGACTTGCAGTAAATCTCTATATTAAAAATACCTTTTAAAAAAACACTTTTCAAAAGATTTCCATTGTTATACAGAGCTATTTACCTCTTAAGAAAATGAAAATGATGTGTGTAGAGCTGCGTGTCTCAGTGTAATGTGTGTTTGGACACGAGTTTAGTGTTTCTGAAATGCCTGAGTCTGAGAGAAACACCAAACGCTGCAGGGAAATATCACAATAAAACTGCAAGCAATTTGATCAAGACAAGAGGGAGAAAAGCAGAGGATGAGAAAATCGGCATCGCCAGCACACTGTCAGATCAGCAGAAAACACCAGCAGTCGCTGGATGGAATAACATGATTTGAGGAAACGAATCCTTCAAGAGCGAGAGATGTTTCTGAGAGGAATGGAGTCAGCGTTTCGACACACAACACATTCGGGACGTTTGCTAAAGAAGAAATGATATTTGAACAGATTTGTGAATCTGCAGCCTCAACTGAATGTGATGAGATCAAAATACTGGATATAACATCAACACAGCAATAGACAGACGACATCTTTCTGTGTTATCAACTGCAGTTTGAACAGTGACTGAATCACATAATAATGAATCAAGTCAAATGACTCTCAAACTCCCTGGCTGAATCTAATGAATTACTCAGTGAATCGGTCAGAATGGATCCTGAATCACTTCCAGACTAACACTAAATGAACTGAAAGGTCTGGCAGGTTTATGAAGTGATTCATTAGATTCACCTGATTTGAGTTTGAGAGTCATTTTGTGTGTGAATCAGTGAACTAGATCAAATTATTGGCGGGAAACTTAAAGACTCCATTTGTCCATCATTTATTTCTAAAGAAACACGACAATGTATAAAAGGCTCCATTACTTTGTATCTTTCGTTGTGGCCCCGTAGAAACAGTTTTTATAAAAATAGGCTAACGATTGCGTCATAACACGCGACTCTCTGTCGCACACTAGAGACATTACCGTATAGACAGAAGTAGAAGCTCAGGCAATCGGGGGACGTGGAGGAATAAAGTCAAGGGAGAAGCCCATTTGGCTTTTTTCCATAAAAGCAACTAGACAAAATATTTCAACACTGTTTTTGAGGAATTGTAAATAATTCGGTATGTGGCACAGCTACTAGAAGACTCGCGTCACATCTCGGTCGTGGAGCTCAGTTAGCGCCTGCGCAGTCGCTCAGCATCAGGAGTGCTTATAAAGGGCTTCAGTTTTCTCTGTTGAAGTCTATGGGGTCGCTGTGTCCATGTCTTTTACTGTCTATGGATTCACGCCATCGTGTACACATAAATCTCTGACCCATCATCTTCTTCCTCGTCTAATTTCTGTCGCTCTACATACGTCATCTGGTATAACTGAAACGATTGGCTATGAGCTATGTACAGGCGCATTCGATAGACACCCAGTAAGCGGCTCTGGGCATTCCTAAACCACGCCTCAAATACAGGAAAATGAACATGTGGTTCCCAGACCCACGTCTCAATGTTAGCCCGGCTAAGGTGAGCCGATCTCCAGGTGTGATCCTCTGGTGTGTGTGACGTGAGATCAGTGTGTCACACACTCTACACACCTCCTCCACGTGTGTGCCGGCAGCCGCTGACAGCGCTGGGAGAGATAAGCTGGATTGGATCTGTGCGCGTCAGATTTATGGTTCCCGGGAAAGCAGTGTATCACCTCAGCGCTGCGTCTCTTCCATCAGGAGAGAGTCAAGCGTGAACGCCGGCATAAATCCTCCATCTCTCGCTCTCGTTCTCTGCTTTCATTCACACTCTCCATCTCTCGTTCTCATCCTCTGCTTTCATTCACACTCTCCATCTCTCGCTCTCGTTCTCTGCTTTCATTCACACTCTCCATCTCTCGCTCTCGTTCTCTGCTTTCATTCACACTCTCCATCTCTCGTTCTCATCCTCTGCTTTCATTCACACTCTCCATCTCTCGCTCTCGTTCTCTGCTTTCATTCACACTCTCCATCTCTCGTTCTCATCCTCTGCTTTCATTCACACTCTCCATCTCTCGTTCTCATCCTCTGCTTTCATTCACACTCTCCATCTCTCGCTCTCGTTCTCTGCTTTCATTCACACTCTCCATCTCTCGCTTCTCGATCTCTGCTTTCATTCACACTCTCCATCTCTCGCTCTCGTTCTCTGCTTTCATTCACACTCTCCATCTCTCGCTCTCGTCTCTGCTTCATTCACACTCTCCATCTCTCGCTCTCGTTCTCTCTTCATTCACACTCTCCATCTCTCGCTCTCATCCTCTGCTTCATTCAACTTCACCTCCCATCGTTCTCTGCTTTCATTCACACTCTCCATCTCTCGCTCTCGTTCTCTGCTTTCATTCACACTCTCCATCTCTCGCTCTCGTTCTCTGCTTTCATTCACACTCTCCATCTCTCGCTCTCACTCTCTGCTTTCATTCACACTCTCCATCTCTCGCTCTCGTTCTCTGCTTTCATTCACACTCTCCATCTCTCGTTCTCATCCTCTGCTTTCATTCACACTCTCCATCTCTCGCTCTCGTTCTCTGCTTTCATTCACACTCTCCATCTCTCGCTCTCGTTCTCTGCTTTCATTCACACTCTCCATCTCTCGCTCTCGTTCTCATCCTCTGCTTTTATTCACACTCTTCTTCGGCTGCTGCATGGAAAGCAGGAACGATCCGCAATATTAGGTGTGGTAACGTCATGAACCTGTCCTTCACTGTAACAAAAACACTTTCACAATGTTTTTATCACAACTATTTTGAAGAAAAAAAAATAATTCTGATTTAGTTGTGTATATGCATATATGTTCATTCATATGTGAGCATTTATTATGCTTGTTCATTTTTAGCTTTTTTTCCCTCCATTTAAATATGTAACAATCTGATGCTTGCACTGAGTTCTTAATAAAAATGCCTTTATAATAATAACAACAATTAATGTGGTTCAAATAACATAATATTTTGAGATTCTATTTATTAAACCTATCTCCGTTGTATTAACTAAAAATGTTTAATTTCAATGAACTCAAATTTTTAAGGCAACCAGGTAACAGTTTTTAAGGTCAAACTTTTTACAGTGTATAATAAAAGTATTTCAGGATGTCAGCCACACAGTTCTTCTGACACCCATCAAAATTAAATAAACATATGAACAATAACTCAAAAATACTCAAATCAAACACACACTTCATGAGGACCGGAGCCTTTCATCTGAAGTTTAAGACTGAATCATTACGGGGAAACGGGTCAGATCGATCCAGAGGTGAAGCGTTTCATTACGGCCTTCATTAACCAGCCAGAGGAATTAAACACCATGAATTATTCAACAAATGTTCATGTTTTGTGTGTCTGTCGAACAATAACCATGTTTCAGTTAATTCTGCTTCTATTTAAACAGTTAAAATACGTCAACTGCAAAAAATGAACATGCACACATGCGTAAATACTCAAGAAAAGAGCAGATAGGATTATTACGAAACTGCAGATATGCGACTGTCCTCCTTGTTTTAATCATTTTCTCTGTTAGCCCGGATGTGTGTGTCTGTGTGTGTGTGTGTGTGTGTGTGTGTGTGTGTGTGTGTGTGTGTGTGGGTGTGTGTGTGTGTGAGGGTGTGTGTGTGTGTGTGTGTGTGTGTGTGTGTGTGTGTGTGTGTGTGTGTGTGTGTGTGGTGTGTGTGTGTGTGTGTGTGTGTGTGTTGTATGATAACCGCTAACAGCGGGTGATTACTGCTTTATTTCACAGATAGAAAGTCTCGACTGAAGGAAACGCACAATCATTTCATTCTTTCTAGGTCAGAACAGAAACAGCCGTTGCCATGACATTCACTTCAGCCGAATCAAGAGCAGGATCTCAACAAAACAGGCTTTTTCCTCAACATCTGACAACTAAATTCAGCTTTAATAATATTTCTTGTTCCTGGCTGTGAGTGTGCTGTCAGCTCCTGTTCTGCACGACTATGAGAAACTCTGGACAAACACAAGAGGTTACACTGAGGTTCGTGCAAAACAAATGTATGTGTTCACTCTGAAATGTGATTTTATTTTTTCCGAAATAGAATCGTAACTTCATTATAGCCACTGTGGCCAACATTTTTAAATCGAAGAAATAAAATACAGTAAAAAATTAAGTCAATACTACTACTATATATTCTTATATTCTTCGAAAAATATTAAGTAATAATTAATAAATAAACAAACAATTATGATTTAATGTAGTTAAATGTAGATTTATAACTAGAAAAATAACACTTTAAGAATAATAAATCACTGAACTACAGTAACATTTAAGTAAATAATAATAATAATAAATATTTCGAAAAATGTTAAGTAATAATGAATGAATAAATGAATAAAATAAATACTTAAAGAATACTAATTAATAATTAATAAATAGATAATTGATTAATGACTACATTTTAATAATGGCTAAATTAATAATAATAATAAATATTTCAAAAAATAATCATCACACATAATTATGATTAATGATAACTTTAAAATAATACTTAGACTGATACATTTTACTACTTTAAATAAATAAATATAATTTATAACTAGAAAAATAATACTTATAGAATAATAAACCAGTGAACTGCAGTAAAAAGTTAATAATAATAATAATAATAGTATTGATAATAAATAATAATTGATAATAATTATTGAAAATAATAATAAATATATGTTTAGGAATATCTGAAAAATAATGCAGTAAACTACAGTAAAATTTAAGCAAATAATACTACAAATAATAATACAAAATGAGAAATATAATAAATAAATATGGTTAATAATAATAAACAACAATATATAATACATTTTAAGAATACATTTTTCTATAGTTTACCACTTTAAGTAAATGAATGAATGAATAAATAAATAATAAATAAATAAATAAATAAATAAATAAATAAATAAATAAATAAATAAATAAATAAGAGTGAATGAATGAACGAAAGAAAGAAATTATTAGACTGAAGGTCTATAAAGCTTGACCAAGTTTTCATGGAAGTCTATGATTCACATTAAAAACTCATATGTGCGATGTAAACATATTACAAACAATTATTCGACCAAACTTGCAAGTGAGGATGACCAGGGGCCTAGAAGCATTTTAATCCAGGTGAAAGAGTGAAACAGGTGTATTGTGGGTAACGGGACACAAAGCATCTGCCCGCTTCTCTTCAGGTCTGGCAAGAGCGTGACCTTCCCCTGTAAACATGCACAGCCAATGTGACCTGCAGGACCAAACATCACTCTCTGGCGGCTCTCCATAACGGCTCACAGTGCTGAAGAATCTACGTCATCTCTGCATATCTGTGCTCCAGAGTAGCCAACATACTGAGATTAATGCATGCATTCACTCTCAAAGGGGATTCATAATAGATCCATCATTTCATTACAGACGCTGTGGCCAATTAGATTCTACCGTTTTAAATGTAAGTAAAATTCAGTAAAAATGTAAGTAAATAATAATAGAAAGTCATAAATACTTAGAAAATAAAACTACATAAATATGATTAAGAATATATAAAAATAATACTTATAGAATAATAAAGCAAAAATTTTAAATGTAATAAAATAGTAAAATTTAATAATAATAATAAAAGTATTTAGGAAAATAAAAAGTAAATAAAGAATAAAGCAGTAAACTACAGTAGAAAGTAAATAAATAATAAAGTAGTAAACTACAGTAAAAAGTAAATAAATAATAAAGCAGTAAACAACAGTAAAAAGTAAATGAAGAATAAAGCAGTAAACTACAGTAAAAAGTAAATGAAGAGTAAAGCAGTAAACTACAGTAGAAAGTAAATAAAGAATAAAGCCGTAAACTACAGTAAAAAGTAAATAAATAAAGCAGTAAACTACAGTAAAAAGTAAATAAAGAATAAAGCAGTAAACTACAGTAAAAAGTAAATAAAGAATAAAGCAGTAAACTACAGTAAAAAGTAAATAAATAAAGCAGTAAACTACAGTAAAAAGTATATAAAGAATAAAGCCGTAAACTACAGTAAAAAGTAAATAAAGAATAAAGCAGTAAACTACAGTAAAAAGTAAATAAAAAATAAAGCCGTAAACTACAGTAAAAAGTAAATAAAAATAAAGCAGTAAACTACAGTAAAAAGTAAATAAAAAATAAAGCCGTAAACTACAGTAAAAGTAAATAAAAAATAAAGCAGTAAACTACTGTAATAAGTAAATAAAAAATAAAGCCGTAAACTACAGTAAAAAGTAAATAAAAAATAAAGCCGTAAACTACAGTAAAAAGTAAATAAAAAATAAAGCCGTAAACTACAGTAAACTACAGTAGAAAGTAAATAAAGAATAAAGCCGTAAACTACAGTAAAAAGTAAATAAATAAAGCAGTAAACTACAGTAAAAAGTAAATAAAGAATAAAGCAGTAAACTACAGTAAAAAGTAAATAAAGAATAAAGCAGTAAACTACAGTAAAAAGTAAATAAATAAAGCAGTAAACTACAGTAAAAAGTATATAAAGAATAAAGCCGTAAACTACAGTAAAAAGTAAATAAAGAATAAAGCAGTAAACTACAGTAAAAAGTAAATAAAAAATAAAGCCGTAAACTACAGTAAAAAGTAAATAAAAAATAAAGCAGTAAACTACAGTAAAAAGTAAATAAAAAATAAAGCCGTAAACTACAGTAAAAGTAAATAAAAAATAAAGCAGTAAACTACTGTAATAAGTAAATAAAAAATAAAGCCGTAAACTACAGTAAAAAGTAAATACAAAATAAAGCCGTAAACTACAGTAAAAAGTAAATAAAAAATAAAGCAGTAAACTACAGTAAAAAGTAAATAAAGAATAAAGCAGTAAACTACAGTAAAAAGTAAATAAATAAAGCAGTAAACTACAGTAAAAAGTAAATAAAAATAAAGCGTAAACTACAGTAAAAGTAAATAAAAGAATTAAAGCAGTAAACTACAGTAAAAAGTAAATAAAAATAAAGCCGTAAAACTACAGTAAAAAGTAAATAAAAATAAAGCAGTAAACTACAGTAAAAAGTAAATAAAAATAAAGCCGTAAAACTACAGTAAAAGTAAATAAAAAATAAAGCAGTAAACTACGTAATAAGTAAATAAAAAATAAAGCCGTAAACTACAGTAAAAAGTAAATAAAAATAAAGCCGTAAACTACAGTAAAAAGTAAATAAAAAATAAAGCCGTAAACTACAGTAAAAAGTAAATAAAAAATAAAGCAGTAAACTACAGTAAAAAGTAAATAAAAATAAAGCCGTAAACTACTGTAAAAGTAAATAAAAAATAAAGCCGTAAACTACGTAAAAAGTAAATAAAAAATAAAGCCGTAAACTACAGTAAAAAGTAAATAAAAAAATAAAGCCGTAAACTACAGTAAAAAGTAAATAAAAAATAAAGCCGTAAACTACAGTAAAAGTAAATAAAAAATAAAGCGTAAACTACATAAAAAGTAATAAAAAATAAAGCCGTAAACTATAAAAGTAAATAAAAATAAAGCGTAAACTACAGTAAAAAGTAAATAAAAAATAAAGCCGTAAACTACAGTAAAAAGTAAATAAAAAATAAAGCCGTAAACTACAGTAAAAAGTAAATAAAAAATAAAGCGTAAACTACAGTAAAAAGTAAATAAAAATAAAGCGCCAGTAAAACTAACCAATAAAAAGTAAATTAAAGAATAAAAAGCGTAAACTACAGTAAAAAGTAAATAAAAATAAAGCCGTAAACTACAGTAAAAAGTAAATAAAAAATAAAGCCGTAAACTACAGTAAAAGTAATAAAAAAAAGCGTAAACTACGTAAAAAGAATAAATAGCCGTAAACTACAGTAAAAGTAATAAAATAAAGCGTAAACTACGTAAAAAGTAAATAAAAATAAAGCAGTAAACTACAGTAAAAGTAATAAAAATAAAGCCGTAAACTACAGTAAAAGTAAATAAAAATAAAGCCGTAAACTACAGTAAAAAGTAAATAAAAATAAAGCCGTAAACTACAGTAAAAAGTAAATAAAAATAAAGCGTAAATACAGTAAAAAGTAAATAAAGAATAAAGCGTAAACTACAGTAAAAAGTAAATAAAGAATAAAGCCGTAAACTACAGTAAAAGTAAATAAAGAATAAAGCAGTAAACTACAGTAAAAAGTAAATAAAAATAAAGCAGTAAATACAACCCTAAACGTAAACAAGTAAATATAAAATAATAAATAAAATAATCAATAAATAGATCTTAGAAAAAGTAATAAATAAATAAGTATAAATACATAAAAAAATATTAATAAATCATTAAGTAAATAAAACTAACATAAAAATAATAAAAAAAATTATAAATAAATAAATAATTATTAATAATAATTAGAAAATTACACACATAGTTTTCCTAAATGTTTGTAATGAATAGTATTTGTAGTAATAGTATAAAACAATGTTTAATAAACAAAATAATTTACATATCTATTTTAATGAAAACTAAAAAAAAATACATTTAAAAAAATGCACAAAACTATGGTAATAACAAAAAAACAAACTGTTGAATTAAAGAGTTGAGTAAAATTCAAGACAGTTTGAAATCATTTACAAAACTATGAATAAAAAAAGCAAACTGTAATTAAAGTTTAAATCAGATGCTATAAAAATCCGTCTATTAAAACACTCAAAACCCACGAGTCAATCCTGATTAGGAAACTTAATAGCCAAATAAAAAGGCCACAGAAATCATTGAGATATCCCTGAATGAAATTATCTCATACTTAAATGTGAAACGTATCGATGTGAATATAGTGTATATATATATATATAGTCGAGCCCTACAGGGGAAAACCCTCATTCTTTCAGTATCTGAAATCTCCATTCGGCACAAGGCCACATTCCTCTTATCACCATGGGAAATGATATGTACGGCGCACAGGGAGAAATATTAATTCCCAGGGTGTCATGGAAACCGAGCGTTAGTCTCCGAATCACCAGCCAATGAAACCAAAATTACAGCCGGATACCAAAACATTAAAACTGTGTTTATAGATGGACTACAAGGCCAAAAGAATCGGACAAAGAACATCATTCTTCGAGCATTTCAAAGCGCGTTTTTTTTTTTTTTTGTGGTATCAATCATGCAGCCAATCCTTGCAAGAGAGCGAGAGAGAGAGAGAGATTTATGAAGGGGAAAAGTCTGTCTCTCTCTCAATCCTCAGCTCTTTTTCAGTGCAGGATGAAAAGCCATTTTGTTGGTTGATTGGAGAATGATGCTGCTACTTAGAGCGGCTGAAGGAGCGCGAGGAGAACCCAGCGAGGGCTTCGTCCCCAGGGTGCAGTCACAGTGATGGGTGAGCTGTCAAACGCCCCATTGTCCAAATTACCCAGCAAGCACTGTGTCACCGCCAGGGACTAATTTACAGTGGCACGCCACCATCCCACAGACCAGACGTTTCCCACTGCGTTTAACTGACGGAGTCCACAACAGTTTCTCACAAATCACTTCAGATCATGTCCGTAAACCCGTGTTGTCACAATATTCCAAGCTTCCCGCTCACGTATTTTCAGTGCTGGGCGCATTCAAAATAAAAATAAAAAGTACAAAATAAAAGTTTGTGTTTACATAATATATGTGTGTATGTGGTGTATAATTATTTTGTATATGTAAATACACCCATATGCGTGTAAGAAATATTTGCATTTATATACTATAAAATTATATTTACTAATAAAATGTAAAACATTGTTAAAAAGTATCAACTTTACCTCAGGTGTCTCTCTTAAAAAAAAAAATTGTTAGACATAAATAGAATAAAAATGAATCAATATTTGACATACAGTAAGAATATAGAGCTATTCAATTAGAGTGGAATAATCTGTAATTGTGAGAATTCATACTGAGTTTACAAAAACTGGTGACTTGGCAAGTCCAATGGTGTTTTTATCAGGATAATCATCTGAGAAACAGCATTTTCTCCCGTTTCTTCTCCATTTGGGAGAAACAACGGAGATCTGATTCGAGAATGGTCGTACCTACATCATTTCCTGCAGAGACAGTGTTTTTAAAGCAGGGGTCGGGGGTCAAGGCTGGCGTGGAGGTCACGGCTCGTCTGCTCTGAGGGTTTAATGATGGTGCCAATCAAAGCCCAGATCTCACTGTACTCCTGTCACACGTCACAGCGAGCGACCGTCAGCGCCACACGTGATAATTGGCCGGAGAAGATGCGGTCACACCCTGACCTCCAGTGCCTCCAGGTCATTACTGAAGCACAGAAGAAGCCACAGCTCGTTACTGCGGATCCGGGAGAGCACACACACACACACACACACACACTCACAGACGGGATCAAGCAGATGATCAGTGTGCACTAAACAACCATGAGCACAGAGGTTTGGCTAGAGAACACGGTTATCCTGAGCGTTGGCCATCTGATTTCCTCATGATACAAAACTTTACAGCTGAATCTAATGGTTCATAATAGCTTGTTTGCATATGACGTCACGTGACGTCACTGCGTTGACATGGTGTGAAATGCAGACGGGGGGCAGGAAGTGATTTGCTATATTTTACGAAGCACTGTAGACCTTATGCACCAGAGAAACGAGGGCGGCACCATCTTTATAATATTGTCTTTGAACTTGCGTGTTTGCGGTCGCTCTGTATATTTCTACGGCATCGCTGTCCAAGAGTAATTAGCTGGTGAAGTTGATTTACTTATTGTAGAGTTAACGAAAGTTATCATGAGCATTGTAATGTTTATCATAAGCATTGTAAAGCTTATGTCTTAACAAATGGACCTTGGAATTTTTTTTAATGAGCCGTTCATTCATAACTACGCAAGATCGAAGTGAAAAGACAACAAAAAGGGGCGGAGCTACATAAGGTCTATAACAAACTAAAAATGCCTATGTTTTGCGCCGTTTATGGTTGCTCAAATCGATCAAACTGAGAAACCACGAGGAGTTTTTATCGTGTACCAAAAGTTGTTTTTCATAAGGGGAAAAAATTCACGAAATTGGCAGAAAAATGCCGGAAAAATCGTCTTGCAAACCGACGTCTGCGGTCGGGAGGAGCCGGATGGGAAAATGCAGTGTGTCAGTGATCACTTCGTCAAAGATCAGTTAATACAACTTATGTGGCTGTTTATATAACGTACCAGTTTCCCAACTTTTTAAAGTTAAAGTATGTCTGTAAGACGAGGTAGTTGTTGATATCTACCGCCTCGATGGCAAATCTTTCAATTCAGTTGAAAATCGCTCCTCTTCATAACGTAAGGATCACGTTCGACATATATTTAGATTTTTTGTTGATATCTTTCTCTTTTTTGTTGATATCTTTCTCTTGTAATAGCGTTTAAAGTAGTACGGTACGGTCTGTCCTCCATCTCATCCATTCCGCTCTTCACTTCACAATCACGTGACTGCAAACCACCTATTGGCCTATTGGTAAGCCCCTCCCCTCAAACGCAGATGAGCCAATGGCAGTCGAGTATCAGTTCCACGGGGAACTCGGACATCTTTAGGTTTCAGCGCCATAGAGAAACATTGGAAGATACGAAGCTCTCGTCAGTTTTTATGGTGTTTGTTACAAAAATGGTAAAACGATGTGCGTTGGGTTTGTAATAGGACCAGTTATCTGCGCTATACGACTGAAGCCTGGTTTATTTATAATATCAGCGATGTGAGCGCAGTAACTGCTTCCCTAAGGATTCAATCCCAATCCCAGTGAAGACGAAAACATTCATTTTCTGGTTGTCATACTCTCATTAAGTTATAATTAAAGTTAGTGAGTGCATGCTAACGTACAAACCTAAATAGCTAACTGTTTTCACGTCATGTACAGTAACATTGCGTTGTGATCTATAAACCCTCGCTACCAAATTAATCTTGTTACCGACCATATTTATTTAAAGATCTTTTATATATCCGTCTATGGCATATTTAAGTCCCACTTGAATGTCCTTCTGTGTCCAAAATTGATCAAAAGCATCTTGGGTCGAGGTTTTCACACTGACAGCTGTCATTGTACGACAGTTAGCAACTCTGTTTGTTTGTCCGAGATAGCAACAGTAACTAAGGGGGGCGGGGCTTAGTGATAGATCAACTGATGTCATTGAACTGAATTGAGCTGAATAATGACACTATTGTCTTTTTAGAGCAGATTTCTCTCATTTGACATAGTTTGCATCATTGATTCTGATATTTTACTGGTTGTTTCTGTAAAGCTACAGAAAAACTGTAAAATAATAAAGTATTTGCCCAAACCAAATTTAACTTGCGAGACGGGATACTTTGGAAAATAAGAGAACCAGTATTATTTTATTAGTATTTTGAGATTATTATAGTATTTTAGTAATATTTTAAATTTGTATATTTTCAGATTTAATTCTAATTTTAGGTTAAGTGTTAAAGTAAGGTGCTTTTGTTTTTTTCTTAATATTAAAATTGTTGTATTTAGCTTTAAATTATTTTTATTTTAGTTTTAAAATTTTCAACTTTCCATATTTTAGCCTTATTTTGAATTAATAAAGACCACTTTTGATAGTTTTAGTGTTAGTTGCCCTGTGTAACCAGTGTACGGATAATGAAACCACAGCTTTTGCTCGACTCGTTCAAACTGAATTAAACAACCGCTGTGATGTTCGTCTCTAATTAAGCTATGCACATTTGCTCATTTCTCCAGGAGTCAGCGAGTTTCTGCTTGAGCGTTCAGCGTCACCCTGCAGATAAGCATTCACGTTTCCAAATGAACTAACGGGCTAATTGAACTATTTATACTCCATTCTGATCGCTGAGCGGCGCCTGTTGTGTCCTCACACACGTTTGTCCCCCGTACGGTTTAATATTCCTCACCATGATACCGAGGGTCAAATTTAAACCCCATCTGCAAATCAAGATCGGAGAAATATCAGAGAACATTAATGATGAGCAATTCACACACTACATCAATACTCAGATGAAAGTCAGAAGAACATGGCTGCTTATCTCCTCTCACACAAAGGACTCTGGGTAAAAAGGCCACTTTCTCTCACACACACACACACACACACACACACACACACACACACACACACACACACACACACACACACACACACACACACACACACACACGCACTGCCTTATCTTAACCTGAACAACACAAACTCTATGGTCTTTTGGATTTTTGGCTATGGTAAATCAATACTAAATCATAATCTGCATAATCTACAGCTGCTTTTCCAAACACATTCTCCAAATATTTCACAATATAAACAGAATGTATCATTATAATAATATTAGGGGGGGAAACAACCTTGCTTTGCTCAAATGGACACTACAAATGACACCAAAAGCTACTAAACTTATTATTAAAACACTATTAGTTTTATATTGATTCTAATCAATTGTTGCATTTTGTAATCATTGCACTGAATGGTTATCGATATATCATAATGCACAGATTGATTTTTAGTTGTCTACTGATAAGGACTGATGAGAATTTGATCGATATCCGACTCAATGAAGACAAATGAGACGAAAACACAATATTTACTCAAAAATTACTTAAAAGGAGAAAATAATCAATAATATAAAATTCAGCAAATATTAGGTAAAATACACTCCTGTTCAAATGTTATTGTTTTAGAAGTCTCTTCTGCTCACTGAGCCTGCATTTATTTGATCAAAAATACAGTAAAAATAGCTAAATATTATTACATTTTAATCTATTTCTATTTTCGATTTAAATCTAAATCTATCAAATATAATATTTATTCCTGTGATTTTTCAGCATCATTACTCCAGTCTTCAGTGTCACATGATCCTTCAGAAATCACTATAATATGATGATTTGATGCTCAAGAAACATTTATCATTATTATCAATGTTGAACAAAGTTCATATGTTTGTGAAAACTGTGATACATTTTTATTTTTCAGGATTCTTTGATGAATATTGAAAGTTCAAAAGAACAGCATTGATTTGAAATCATTCTAAATGTCTTTACTGTCACTTTTGATCAATTTAATGCTTCCTTGCAGTATAAAAGTATTCATTTCTTTTAAATAAATAAATAAATCGTAATGACCCCAAACTGTATTGTATTGTATTGTATCGTACATCAATAATTTGTATACTCCTCCACAATACACACTGTAAACTGGGTTTGTACACCCACACCTCACTTCCACGGCTTAAACGTGTAAAGTGTTTGGCACCTCAGTAACTTTAACTTTTCCCAGAATACCACACACACACACACACCACACACACACACACACACCGCTGAAGGACATTTAGGACTGTACGTGTCAGTGAACGAGAGCCGGGAACATTCTGACTGTCTGTCACACAATCCAGTGCTGTCTTTCTCTCTCTTTACTCTCACACACTCACACACACTCTCACACACTCCATCCTGAGGAACGCAAGCATAGATAATCCTCCTCTCATCCCACATACCTGTACAAGCACACACCGCTCTTCCACGGCCTGAAAAAGACTCCCCGGAGAGAGCGATTGCTCAAAGTTTGCTCTTTTATAGCTCTTAATGGAGATTTCACTTACGCGTTAGTGTCAACTTCTCCTGATCTCAGGAAATTCAACGACACACAAATGTGTAAAGTATAAAATGTATAAAATATAAGATTGGAGACTTAACAGAGTATACTCTTTGTCTCAGATGTTTCTCCCTCAAAGAAATAAAAACATGAAGGCAATAAACAGATGCTAAATTAATTAACAGAGCGAGAATACACACCTATGACAATTTGATCTTTTTCTTTTGAGAACCAGCGTCATTTTAGTGTCATTTAAATACTATTTAAGTAGTTTTAAGAATTTTGTTATGTGCTTTTGTCATTATCATTAATCCTAGTTTACAATAACAACACTGAACATCTGAGGTCTAAAGTAAGCGAAACAATTTTTCTTTATATAATATTATACCCATCTCATTGATATCTGAGAAAAATAAACTTAGTTTAATATACATAAAAGAGCAAATCTGTCTATATGCCACTGAAAGCGCTACCTGCAGCTCTTCATGAACACATGCAGATAATGAAGTGAAGAAAGACTCGGGACTCAGACGTGTAGGTGTTGAAGAGCGCTGGAAGCAGATGAGACGAGTTTGATGAGCGCTTCAATGTGACGGGGCAAATGTAAAGTGAAGTCGCACAAATCTTGGCCTGCAGCGGCGGAGTGTATCGGGACGTTTGCGAGGAGAAGCCGATGCCGAGCGATGTTGACGGCATTACAGCAGGAATCTGAACTAACATGACCAGCGTCTCCAGAAGCTAATGAGCTAATGTGTTGTGAAGCCCTCCGGCGAGAGGACGGACTCCTCCCCGATGACCCAAACTCATTTAATCATCATCAGGAGGACCACAATCCTCTTAACTCCTCCACTTCACAGAACCTGATGCTGAAACGTGGAATGAAATCGCTTAAAGGAAGAATTCGCCCCTAAAAATTAAGATTGTGTCACTGTTTACTCCACAAAAGACACAGAAATATTAAAAAAGCACCATATATAACCAGTATATGATACTCCACGTGTCCTGGAGCCATTTGAAGACAAGACACTACAGGTGAATAGGGTAAAACACTTAACTAATAGATGTCATCATATTTCCCTAGTTGGTTAAACACGGCACACTGAGACAATAAGACAGGTTACAAAAATCTTGTTGACATATTACAGTTAAAGTTTTTCACAGAAGGGATTTTTAATTTCTCACTTTATCATCAGAAAATACTGTGAACAGCAAGACAACCGTTTTTTATAGAAATAAAATGTTATAAATCAGGTGTATTATACTATATGAATAAACCCGTCAGTAAACTCCTTCAGAATATAGATAGGAATAAAACTGTAAAAGTTTGGTGTATGTATGTGATACTGAAGTGGAGAAAAAACTCTTTAAAAGATATGTGTTGAAATTGAAACCTACAGATGCAAATAGATAAAGAGCGATAAAAAGATTTCTTTCCACTAGTCTGAAAGTTATGGAAGCAAATCAGCCCAAAATCTCAAAATCGACCCGTGCATGACAGTAATGTCTCCTCTTAAAGGGCTCATCACATGGATTTGTTTTGGGTTTTTTCCCATTATTTTAAAATGTTCCTTGAGGTTCACTTATAATGTTAATAAAGCTTTATGCATGAATATATATATATATATAATATATATATATATATAAATATATATATATATATATATATATATATATATATATATATATATATATATAAATATATATATATGTGTGTGTGTGTGTGTATATGTATATTTATTTATTTATGCAGAAAAAATATTATTTTGTCATAAAATTCTCATTGAGTCTAAAATGATCAGTTTTAAAGGACGGCTCCCTTAAGACTTGTCAGTAAACAGCCGCTGTTATGATTAGCGTTATTGCATTGGAAAAAGTATCAGATGTTTGAAAAATATTACTACGAAGGAAGTCAAACATTAACAGAAAAAGAGAAAGACCATCATAAATCAGAAGACTGTTCAACTACAGCTGCACGATTCTGGATATATTGAGAATCACCATTTAAAAAAAAATATATATATATATATATAGATCACGATTCTGAAGCAAAATAACAATATGTAATTTACTAGAGGGTCTGACAAAACATTCCTTTCCACAGTCTAATGAAACAAGACTTCACTTGTTTCATTACAGGATGAATCAGCATTTTTGAACGAATCTCTTAAATGAATGGCTCGCTTGTCGCCACCTACTGGTGTAACAATGTAATTGATACAATCTTTATTTTAAACTATCAAGTTTCTGGATCAGCGACAGAATAAACACAGATCTGAAACGCTGTGATCATACTTTAATAGACACAGGAGAATCATTGTCATTTAGGAATGAGGTCGTGTCTGTGTTTGAATCGAAATTGCAATATTTTAATGATTGATTGTGTAGCTCTAGTTCAAACTACACATCACCAACCTTATCGCAGCATATCATGTTGACTGAAGCCATTCAATGCAATGTAAAACGCTTCAGATAAAAGCATCTGCAATAATTCATAAAAATCACAGTTCTTTTACTTGAGTAACTGGTATTTTCACAGAATGTTACACACTAAATCATATATTAAGGATAGGAGGACGTCTACTTCATTTCAATACGATTGATATTGAGTCTTGTTTCTCTTCATACTCCAAGAGATGAATTAAATCATTAAGATCCCGATGAAAGAAAAACAATATCTTTAAAGAAGAGACATCTTGGTTTCGTCTCTGCATGAGAACAGTCAGAATATCTGAATATAGTGTTCATTTATAAATAAAAGTGACTTGACTTCTCATTGCACTTTGAAGTTGAAGATTTGGAAAAGGCTACAGATTCTCGGATGATCAATAATAATGTGCATTTAAATATTTAATTAATAATCATTGCATTTATGTAATCAAACGAGTTCATTTCTCCTTTGTGCTCCACAAAAATAAGAAAATTATACGAGAAAAAACAAAGAGAGAAAATGAAGAAAATTAAATAAAGTGCATACTGTGTAGACATTTATATTCACTGTAAGTTTATGTTGTTTATGCTGTATTTTATTTACTCCTGTTTTTTATGGATTTAGTTTACAACAATAACCCCAGACCGAGCAAGTCAAACACTGTCTTCAAAAGCAACAAAGGCATAAAAGGAAAGCCACGTGAGAAAGCAGCAGGACATGGGTGATAATGGAGGTGTTAACTGTAAATGACACACCAATGGAGTATTGAGGGGTCGAGGTGGAAGACAGACAGCATTAGACGCACACACACACACACTCGCTCTTGGCTATTGTAGTCGAGGGACCAGCAGGACCCGTGATTTCATCCGTACTCTTCCACTGAAGTAGGTCAACCAGTGATAATGGAAGGGCAATGAGGAGCAAGTGCTCTCCTCCTTCTCTTCCCATCTCACTGCCATTACAGCACACAAACACACACACACACACACACACACACACACGGAGAGAGAGAGAGACCCCCTACAGAGACACAGACCCTCAGAGAACCGTCACTCGCACATCCAGCCACAACACAGACACACACACACACACACACACACCATCATTACCACATCATCTACCTGCTTATTTGCATAAATTAAAAGAACCGTAAACAATGACTCATGAGTGTATTCGAACGCTCTTGTCATAGCCTGACAGCATATGAGAGAATGAGACTCTCAATGAAGAAAATACAGAAATATAGGGATGCACCGAATGTTCGGCAACCGAAATTATTCGGCCGAAAATAGCAAAAAAAGCACTTTCGGTGTTCGGCCGAACAAGTAAAAAGGCCGAATAACTTTGACCGAACAATGACGTTTTTGATGACGCGATCAAATAGTAACCAGCGTAGAGTGAGAGGCACGCGCTTTATAAATGCAGCCAACATGCCCCCTTTGAGGAGAAGACAAAAGAGAAGCTCATCTGATGCGTCTGTGGCAGACGTTGTTACTTGCAGCACTAAAGCGTCTTTTAACCCTCTAGTTGACAAACGCGCCGCCGCGTTTTGCTGGATTTTTTTCACATAGCAGCAAAATAGACTTAAATACTCCGTTATTTATGGTCACTTAAATGCAGACTTAAGAAATATGAAAACATAAACTGTTAAATGACTACTTGTGTCCACTTACAATCGAAACAAAACTGTGCTTTTGTAAAATAAAGAAAATAAACAGGGTGTGCTTTCTGCCTCTGTTAACTTTTTTTTTCTGGAGCACGTCTCTAAAAAACTCAGCCAATACAATACTAGTCACACAGGCAAAGGCATATCTTTATAATCATTTAATTGTCTACTTTTAAACGATCTAATTCAAAACGAAAACAAATATTCTGTTTATGTAATCTGTATGAAAAGAGAGAGATGAAAAGAGTCGTTCTCATGGCAACTCCTTATCTGCTAATCGCCACGGAGAGCGCGCGCTATATTGAAACCCAAGTGATCCAGGCAATCCATGCAAACCTGTCAACGCCCACGATAAAGTTTAAGTAAACCACAAAAGTAGGCTTATGTCTAGGACAGTTATTCATTTGTTGTGGGTTCATCCACATTTTTTTTGCACTTTTCAATGCACTTTTTTAGTTATATTCTTTCAGCAGTCAGTTATAGGCCTAACATAGGCTATTCAAGAAGGGGGGGCTTCAAAGATGGCCAAATAAAAATATAGTTTTTATTTTACTAATTTATTTATTAATGGTGCTTGCTGAAAGCAAGGCAACATTAGTGTTATTGTGCATACTTATTATTCTTCTTTTTATTATTATAGTTCTTCTGGCCAAAGTTTGACGCGCAACTCCTCCCGCAGTTTTTGTCACAGACCCATGAATGAGGTGTCAAAACGTGCGGCCTGTTCGGGAATGGTGTGCTATGACTTTTATAAGCGATCGGATGTACGATGTTCGCACAGCGGACGAAAAAGCGGCCAAAAAAATCCCATTGACTTAACATTGCGGAACTTTCAAAAATTCAAATCCCAACTGCCACTTTCACACACACCCACAGAAAAGGGCCTGACAGCCCTGCTGTCAGGCCCTCTCTCTCTCCCTCAGAGGATTTATTTTATCAAGCAGCCAATAAGTAATGGCCTAAAATCTTCATAGCCACACCATAGCAACCAGTTACAGCACCCTAGCAACCGTGGGCGATAGGCACGAGGCCGCAGGCCTCGTGCCATACTAAATAACTCTATAAAAACTCTATAAAAACTCCTTTTAAAAACTCCATAGTAATCATCTGTTAAAAAATACACGCCGACATCACAGACCCCTGATTGAGGCGTCAAATTGTGCGGATTATTGAGGAGAGGTGTGCTGTGACTTTTCTTAGCGATGAGGGGTACGGTGTTCGCCCCAGGGGCAAATCATTGGGTAAAAAAAATCCCATAGACTTAACATTGCCACAAACTTTGACGGTTCGTAGCACTGACCAATGATTTCTCAGAAACTTGTAATTTACCACATTTGAAGAGGCTGGCAGGCTCTGTAAGAACATACCTCACAATGGGGTAAAAGTTGCACCCCTGGGGGGCAGGAACTGCCCAAAGTTGCCCCATTGACTTACTATGGTGCATAGCACATTGCATAGGGATTTTGTATTGAAAATAGCTCTGGATCACAGTGTCATAGAGACAAAGGGGCGGGCTCATTTTACTCAGACGGCCAATCAGTCTCTCAGGATCATTGTGAAGCTATCAAGCCACGCCCTAGCAACCATTTAGAGCTCCTTAGCAACAAGTTCCATAGACTTCCATTAAAAGAGATCAAGGGGATATCTCAGGATATAAGTGTCATAGAAACATGAGGGTGGTCTCGTTCGACTCGGGCCAGCAAGCAGCCAATCCTGAATCACCTAAACACTTACTGGCCACGCCCTAGCAACCATTGTCGAGCACCTTAGCAACCAAAATCCAAAGAGGGATATCTTCCATTCTGAATGTCACAGAGGCATGGGAGTTGGTTTATATCATTCATACTGACAAGCAGCCTTTGGAGTTTCATGATTGGCAGCTGCCAAGCCACTCCCTAGCAACCAAACAGAGTACCTTAGCAACCATTTTGCAAGACCTACATCTCTGCATCAGAACATTGTAAAGAGATGGGGGTCGGTTTATATCATTCATACTGACAATCAGCCTTTGGAGTTTCATGATTTGCAGCTGCCAAGCCCCTCCCTAGCAACCAAACAGAGTACCCTAGCAACCGTTTTGCAAGACCTATATCTCTGCATCAAAACATCGTATAGAGATGGGGGTTGGCTCTTTTTACTTATGCTAGCAAACAGGACTTGCTACATGCTACACATGCTAGTAGTGAATAGCTACATGCTAATATTGATTAGCTAAGTGTTAAATCATGCCAAGAAATGCTACAAATTCCATAGTAACCATCTGTGACATCTACCTACCACCTAGTAACACCATAGCAACCACCCAGAATACCCTAGCAACCGCCTAGCAACCACCCAGAATACCCTAGCAACCGCCTAGCAACGCCCTAGCAACCACCCAGAACACCTAACAACCGCCTAGCAACCACCCAGAATACCCTAGCAACCGCCTAGCAACCACCCAGAATACCCTAGCAACCACCTAGCAACGCCCTAGCAACCACCCAGAATACCCTAGCAACCGCCTAGCAACGCCCTAGCAACCACCCAGAACACCCTAGCAACCGCCTAGCAACGCCCTAGCAACCACCCTGAACACCCTAGCAACCGCCTAGCAACCATCCAGAATAGCCTAGCAACCGCCTAGCAACCATCCAGAATACCCTAGCAACCGCCTAGCAACGCCCTAGCAACCACCCAGAACACCCTAGCAACCGCCTAGCAACCACCCAGATACCCTAGCAACCGCCTAGCAACCATCCAGAATACCCTAGCAACCGCCTAGCAACGCCCTAGCAACCACCCAGAGCACCCTAGCAACCGCCTAGCAACCACCCAGAATACCCTAGCAACGCCCTAGCAACCACCCAGAATACCCTAGCAACCGCCTAGCAACGCCCTAGCAACCACCCAGAACACCCTAGCAACCACCTAGCAACCATCCAGAATACCCTAGCAACCGCCTAGCAACGCCCTAGCAACCACCCAGAACACCCTAGCAACCGCCTAGCAACCACCCAGAATACCCTAGCAACCGCCTAGCAACCACCCAGAATACCCTAGCAACCGCCTAGCAACCACCCAGAACACCCTAGCAACCAACCAAAACACCCTCGCAACCGCCTAGCAACCACCCAGAATACCCTAGCAACTGCATAGCAACGCCCTACCAACAACCCAGAATACCCTAGCAACCGCCTAGCAACCAACCAGAACAGCCTAGCAACCGCCTAGAAACACTTTAGCAACCATCCAGAATACATTAGCAACCACCTAGCAATGTCCTAGCAACCACCCAGAATACCCTAGCAACCACCCAGAACACCCTAGCAACCACCTAGCAACACCATAGCAACCACCCAGAATACCCTAGCAACCGTCTAGCAATGCCCTAGCAACCACCCAGAATACCCTAGCAACCACCTAGCAACCACCTAAACACATGAATAAGCCATATCTCAGCACCAGAACATCGTACAGACATGGTTGTTGGCTCGTATGCAATCATGTACCACACCCTAGCAACCGAGCGGCGAGTTTTGCCACTGCAAGCACCATTTCACATTTTCTCCTGGAAATGTAGATTCTAGTTTTAAGTTATATTGTGCTTTGTTTAAATAATATCTGCTGGAATGTAAAAAAAAAAATTCAGTGTTAAACAAATTGTATTTTTGCAATTTGATGTTTTTCTCAAGACAAAATAGTAAAAAAGCATATTTTTACTATATTAAATGCAATGGTGAAAAAATTGGCAAAATAAATGGAAAAAATGTGAAATACCGCATTCGGTATTCGGCCTTCGGCCAAGCTTTTCATTATTATTCGGCTTCGGCTTCGGCCAAGAATTTTCATTTCGGTGCATCCCTACAGAAATATATTTACACTAACGTTCAAAAGTTTGGGGTCAGTGATTTTTTTTTTTTTTAAACAAATTCAGCAAGGACACATTGAATTTACTGAAAAGTGACAGTGAAGACATTTATAATATTATAAAAAGATTTCTATGTCAGATAAATGTGGTTCTTTTGAACTTTCTATTCATCAAAGAATCCTGAAAAATAAAACGTATCGTATTTTCCACAAAAATCTGAACTGTTTTCAACACTGATTATAATGATAAATGTTTCTTGAGCATCAGATCATCATATTATAGTGATTTCTGAAGGATCATGTGACACTGAAAATTCAGCTTTGATCGCAGGAATAAATGACACTTTACAATATATTCACATAGAAAACAGCTGTGTTACATTGGAATAATATTTCACTGGTTTTACTGTTTTTATCAGATAAATGCAGCAGAAGAGACTTCATTCAAAAATCATTAAAAAAAAGAAATCTCCCCAACCCCGAACAGTAGTGTGCAAGACATAATGTGTGCAACAGTGACTGGCTTAAACACTAGTGTGTGTGGTGTGTGTGAATGGTGTTTGTTAAAGGTTGTGTGTGGGCTGGTGATATACGAGATCTAACATCAATTCTGAGAGGCTGATATCAATTCAGAGTCAAACCCATCTGACCCAGCAGAACCAGTGAAACACACCAGTGACCAGCGGGAAATCTGCTTTACACACCAATGGCTTCAGCTCGTCCCTCCTCCTCACTGTATGACCTTTCAGCATCTCTCTCTTTCTCTCTGTTTTTACAGTAGAAGGTGATTCTGTCCATCTTCTCATGCATAAGTCATTAGAGACTCCTCTGGCACAGAGATATCAAAGCTGACTCGAGCTCTCACGCTCAATACCAACCTGAACTACACAAAAACACAATGCTAACGCGAAAACCCACTGCTTATCGACCATTCTCTACATTTATTAAATTATTTTTTCCCCACCAAAGCCCATTTATAATTCTTGTCAAGGTCAATAAACAAAGTCATAATAGCAGTCATAATCAACATTTCTCTCAACACAGTGGAGTTTATGCGAGTGACTGCGGTCAGTGACTGGTTTCAGTGTGAATGCCACGGAAAACACACAAAACGCATCTAAAACGGTGAGATTGACTGGATAAATAGATTTGACAAGAAATCTGAGGTATATTTTTACAGACTGCTGAAATATACAGAATAGAGAAGCAAATGAATCGCTGCGATTCACCGAAACAAATGGATCCAGGCAGAGAAAGCTGGATTTACAGTTTTCATTGTGTGTCAATATGCTGAATTTAGGGGTAAAATCATACCCTATATATTGTATTGTTATATATTGTATTGACAACTCGTCAATTAAATATTGGATGTTTTTAAATAAACATTACAAAAAACTACACAAGTTTGAAATGATGATATATATAACATTGATATAAGTGATCACCTGCATTTAGATCTATATATCTATATTGTTTTGTTACAGCGTGCGTCTCCCTCAGACTGTAAACAAAGCTCTCGGGCGCACCAGATGACGCGTCAGCAGCGTCACTGTGGAGTCGTGAACGTGGATTGACAACAGACCCGGAAGAGAATACAATGCTGCTGAAATGCTGCTATAACAAAATGTATTTTCGATGCTTCAACAAATTCTAACTAACTCACTGATGTCACATGGACTACTTTGATGATGTCTTTATTGCCTTTCTGGACAAGGACAGTATACCGTACATACATTTTCAATGGAGGGACAGAAAACTCTCTGACTAAATCTAAAATATCTTAAACTGTGTTCCGAAGATGAACGGAGGTCTTACGGGCTTGGAATGACATGAGGGTGAGTCAAAAACCGAATTTTTGGGTGAACTAACCCTTTAAATCCAGTCACACACCAGCTCTTCTGCCACTCAGTCCGGCTGAGGGAGTGTGTTCAACTGTGACTGATGTCAATGCATAACCTCTATTGCCTGATCAATAACTGTCTGTCATTGGTCAGTCAGTCAGTTAGCCCCGCCCCCAAACACACATGATTGGTTAAGTCACAAATCAGAATGTTGGGCTGCATAAACACAGAGATGTTCTAAAGTGTTACAGAGTTTCACTCTTTACTAATGCCCTAGTTTGTGTAAGATCAATGAAAACACTACATTAGCTTTAAAATAGTAAAATCCCACATAAATCATGTAAGAACACTTGCCTGTGGAGCGAGTCCCCTGCTGGTTCGTATGATATATGAAGCGCTTCTTAGTGTCTCATTTGCTGGATAAATGTTTGCTGTAATGGCGGTTTCAAACAGCTCGGGTTTCCTAGATCTCGGTCAGCATCTACAAACACGGTTCTTCCAGGGAGGAATTGCTCATTGGGCCAATTTAGGTTGCATGGCAAACATGTTGTGTCCAAAGTTTCCACTGCCAATCTCACAGCAATTGTGGCTTTGGAGTTTCTTGTCTTTGCTTCAGGCGCTCGGAGGCAGAAGTCCTGAGCAAGGTTTTTGACGGGCGTTTCATTAAGGGCTCAGTGTTTGAGAAAAGGCCGTTCTCATTATACTGACGCCCTGAATGTGTGGGAGCAAGTTTGCCGTGAGCCGGATTGATTGGGAGCGAGTTATCAGAAACTGGTTACGTCTTTTGACATTGTTAAATCCATAATGTTGTGTTTATGTATATTTTCTATTTATCTACATTTGTTTGGGGTAAAATTAGGACAAACCCGACGTTAACCCAATGGCTGGGTTTGTCCATATTTGACCCAAAGTTGGTTTGAAACAGCATTTTTTAGACTGTATTGTATAGGTATTTTATTTTTTACCTTTTCAACTACAATGTCTTACAATTCCTTAGCACAGTATAAGTCTACCTGGTGTGTGGTGTGTGTGTGTGTGTGTGTGTGTGTGTGTGTGTGTGTGGTGTGTGTGTGTGTGTGTGTGTGTGTGTGTGTGTGTGTGTGTGTGTGGTGTGTGTGTTACACTCTTTAATATGTTGTATATATTTTCTTATATTGAACTGACTGCTCAATAAAAACAATTATTCGCAAAAAGAATAGAAACTCGTTACGTCTTCTGTTTAAGTCACGATCATTGTAAGTGACAGCAAAAGCCCTTCTTTTCTGTGATTGTGCAAGTCTTCACTCTGGCGTACATGTGCATTGTAATGGGTTCTTCAATAATCTCTCTTTTCCTCCTCACCTGTCAGCATACATTTCCCACAAGCCTCTGATTCGCTCTGAAAGCGGCAGAAATGGTTCTGAAGGGATGAAAAGCTTTCCTCTCTGCACCTCCTCAGTGCTCAAATATTTGACTCTGTCTGTAATCTGCAACTCTTATACACGTCTGTACGGATTTAAAGACCAATGATCTTCCCTGTCAAAGCAGCTGTTAGAAACACTCCTTTACCTTTGTTGCAGAGGAGATGGAGAGGAGCCGAGATATGCTTTGAGAATCAGAAAAACTATCATTCACTTTCAACTCTGGGATAGTTTTCTTTTGAACATTTTGTCCAAGGTTATTCAAATTACTCAATGAATTTAAATGTTGTGGATATATACACTGGAGTTATAAAGTTTTGGATCGGTAAGATTCTTAATGTTTTTAAAATGAGTGTCTTATCAAGGCTCTATTTTAAAATACAAAAAAACCCAGTAATATTGTTAAATATTTTGACAATTTAAAATATCTGTTTTCTATTTAATATATTTTAAAATGTAATTTATTCCTGTGATCAAAGCTGAATTATCAGCATCATTACTCCAGTCTTCAGTGTCACACGATCCTTCAGAAATCACTATAATATGATGATTTGATGCTCAAGAAATATTTATGATTATTATCAATGTTGAAAACAGTTGTGTAAAAAAGAATTCAGGATTCTTTGATGAATAGAAAGTTCAAAAGAACAGCATTTATTTGACATACATCTTTTGTAACATTATAAATATCTTTACTGTCACTTTTAATCAATTTAATTAATCATTTATGAATAAAAGTATTGATTTCTTTCCCCTAAAAAATAAAATAAAAATTCTTACTGACCCCAAACATTTGAACGGTAGTGTTTAATGTTACAAAAGCTTTCTATTCCAGATAAATGCTGTTCTTGAACTTTCTATTCATCAAAGAATCCTGAAATAAAAATGTAAATAACTGTTTTCAACACTGATAATAAATGTTTCTTGAGCATCAGATCATCATATTATAGTGATTTCTGAAGGATCATGTGACACTGAAGACTGGAGTAATGATGCTTAAAATTCAGCTTTGATCACAGGAGTAAATTACACTTTACTATATATTAATAAAGAAAATGAATTAATAATAATAGTTTTTAATCAAATAAATGCAGCCTTAGTGAACAGAAGAGATTTCCTTTTTCTTTTTTTTTAACATTACCGATCAAAAACTTTTCAACGGCAGTGTACGCACAAACACACAACACACACACACACACACACACACACACACACACACACACACACACACACAGGTATATGAAAACAATCACAACACAGACAGCAAAAGACACAAGCCTCTATATATATTACATGATCAATTCCCAGCGCACGTGAAGGTGTCAGACATGCGAGCTGTGTTTCGGGACGCTGAGGCTTCAATTATAGTTCCCTGTCCTTCACAGAAGCGACCCAACCCCGGCGCCGGGCAGCTGGGCTTCACCCTTCCAAGACCCGAATCCCCCGAATCCCTCGACTGCCAGCCAGACAGCTGTGATTAATGTGCTAACTGCTCCAGTGAACAACACAACTCCTGAAACCACCAAACATTATCATAACATTTCACCTCTAATCCTAATCAATAACGCCAAGATTTATGGGCCACGCCTCACAGGACCGGCTGTCCAGAACCTCGAACTGTGGCACAGGTACACCTCCAAACGCTCCGACCGGACCAGAACTCAAGAATACTGATATACTGAGAAACTGAGTTACAGACTTCACTGCTACCATAACACCTTTTCATTTTTATGATCAGTCTGAATGTGCAATTATATTTTCTTTGGGGAAAATGCATTTGCGGGAGATTATATTTCACCATAAAACTCTTAATGCAGATTAAAGCTGCTTTTATTTGGTCATTTACATGATTCAAAGTCAATTTGAATATGACACATTTAAGTGAGTAAACAAAACATTTACCAATATTTATTTCACTTTACACAGTTTTGTGCAGGTTTTTGTGCATTAGTATTGCAGTCTGTCTAGATAATACCATAACATTTTCATATTTATTTTACAATTATTTAAAAAATATTCTGCATTATTATTTCACATGTTCACGAATCTAACTGATACATTTTTGTTCAGAATGTTTTCAAGCTGTTAATATGTTCAACACAATAACTCCAGATTGTAAAATATCTTCTTTTATGTTCTACAGAAGAAAGTAAGTCCTTCAGGTTCAGAACAACATGCGGGTGTAAATGATGACAGAATGTTAATTTGTGGATGAACTATCCCTTTAATTAGCTTCCACATGCCTGTCTATTATTGTGGTATTACGGTCTCTTCCATTCGAAGTGGACAGAAATGAGACAACATAAGTCTAGCAATCTGTCTAGTTAATTCTCCCTCAAAGAATCTGTACAAATAACTAAACAAAAGATATGATTTGTGCTTTCTCCTATTTAATTATTTTATAAGCTTTCGCTGTCCTAACTCGCACATCTATTCTCTATAAAAGGCAGTACAGTAAAGCCCCAAACTAGGAGGTATATGTTTCTATTGTATATTATGACTCTGATCATATATAGAGTCATATCTACTGTACATCATATATAGTCATATCTACTGTACATCATATATAGAGTCATATCTACTATACATCATATATACAGTATAGTCATATCTACTTGCGTCATATATAGTCATACATATTTACTGTACATCATAGAGTCATATCTACTATACATCTAATATATAGTCCTATACATCATATATAGTCCTATACATCATATATAGAGTCATATCTACTATACATCATATATAGAGTCATATCTATTATACATCATCGTCATATCTACTATACAGCATATATAGTCATATCTACTATACATCATATATAGTCATATCAACTGTGCGTCATATATAGATCATATCTACTATACATCATATATAGAGTCATATCTATTATACATCATCGTCATATCTACTATACAGCATATATAGAGTCATATCTACTGCATCACAGATGTGCAAGGAAAAGCAACACTTCTGCATGTGACGAATGCATCAAGTGCATCACGCAGTAAAAGTGCAATTTTGCACAAATGTGTCTCCAGGCGGCCTCTTGGACTTCTGGGTGTAATCAAGCACATCGAGGAGGGTATGAGCACCCGAGGCTCACGCCGAAACACTGACCTGTTCCCCTGAGCCGCATGCACACAGGACGAGTGCAGGTCAGGTTGTTATTCAGTGTGGAAAGCCTTTAAAATGGCCAAGCACTGCATTATTTTCCCGAGCTGCGTTGTTTCTGCAGGACAGTGTGGAGCCGCTGGATAACCTGACGCCAACCTTGAGCCAAAATCTCAAATGCAGCATAAGTAACAGTGTCCATTAACAGACCGTCCTGCTTTGCAGAAAGTGTCTTTTTTTCCCCGAAAGCAGGCGCCACTTTTTCACCGCACCTTTTATGCAGCCATCAGAACATAACTGAGAGCTTGTGCTCAAATATTGCCACGACACATCCAGCACAGTGTTATATAAAACACATCTCGGTTTATTAAGAAAACAGGTATTTATACCTTTTGGACAAACACAAAGTCTGAGGTATATGTAAAGTTTCAATGAAAATATTATTATTATTATGTAGTTATTTACTTATTATTAATTAAAATATATTCTTGCAATAATTTTCATATTTATTTAAAAATAATCAAAAAAATATTATTTATTATTATTACACATTTTTCACAAATTTTATTGATAAAAAAATATATATATATTTTCGTGCTATGAAAAAATATGAAAATCAAAATATGATAACACATTAATTCCAGATCCTAAAATATCTTCTTTTATGTTCTACAGAAGAAATGAAAGTCCTTCAGGTTCAGAACAAATTTATGACCGGATGTTAGTTTCTGGATGAACTATTAGTTTTCACATGTCCGTCTATTATTGTGGTACATTAGTTTTCAGATTTACGGTCTTGTCCGTTTGAAGTGGTGTTTCTTTACCAGAGTACCCTGCAATAAGGATCAAATATTACGTCACCAAATGACTCCTTTCCCATGTGCAATGGAGGAAAGGTTTTCATCAGTAATGAGCTGAGACGCCAAAAACACACCAGCAACAGTGTGTCCCTTACCAGAACCCCACTGGACCACATATGTCTCGCCACAGACAACATCTCCTGCAATGACAGCCAACTGAAGAAACCACATCAGAACCCCGGAGGAAATAAGAGGATTGTTCCCGCTTCGCTCTGGTTTGGAGAAGGGTATTGTTTCATAAGCAACCAATTTGATTTAAAGGGGAAAGAAGCTCAATGGCGACTTGTTTTGGCTCCAACTCGAGCAGTTGATTCATGATGAGCTTGATAATTGTGTTTATGCAACACATCCTTCAGTAAGAGGAAGATCATCACACACATCTGCTCCCCAGACAAACACACACCAGCGACACAACACACGCAAACAGGAGGACATTTGTCTCCTTCAAAGTGTGAGCTTGGTATTATTACATTTGAAGCAGGTGAGATTAATGAGATTAAAGAAAGACGGAAAGAAAGATGGAAAGATGGAAAGAAAGAAAGAAAGAAAGAAAGAAAGAAAGAAAGAAAGACAGAAAGATGGAAAGATTGAAGGAAAGAAAGAAAGAAAGAAAGAAAGAAAGAAAGAAAGAAAGAAATAGGGAAAGAAAGGAAGAAAGAAAGACGGAAAGAAAGATGGAAAGATTGAAGGTAAGAAAGAAAGAAAGACGGAAAGAAAGAAGAAAGAAAGAAAGAAAGAAAGAAGAAAGAAAGAAAGATGGAAAAAAAGAGGAAAGAAAGATGGAAAGATGAAGGTAAGAAAGAAAGACGGAAAGAAAGAAAGACGGAAAGAAAGATGGAAAGAAAGAAAGACGGAAAGATAAGAAGGAAAGAAAGAAAGATTGAAAGAAAGAAGGAAAGAAAGAAAGATTGAAAGAAAGATGGAAAGAAAGAAAGACGGAAAAAAGATGGAAGAAAGAAATGGAAAGAAAGACGAAAGGAAAGAAAGAAAAAAGAAAGACGGAAAGAAAGAAAGAAAAAGAAAGAAAGGAAATATTTTTTTTAGAATTTATACATCAATATTATATTTATAAATTTTTATTTGTTTGATTTATAGCGTGTGTGTGTGGTAGTATAAATAAATAAATAAATAAATAAATAAATAAATATATATATATATATATATATATATTTATACATGTACAAACACACATATACATACATACATATCAGTGTTTCCCCTAGGTTTACAGCTTTAGGGGGGGGGGGATAATTGGAAAATTATTTGGGATAATTGTAAACATGCGAACACAGACAGAAAAGACATGCACTCGTGGAAATAAGATAAATAACATATTACCTAAGGGCTATTTAGTTTGTTTAATAAAATAACAAATTGTAATCTGGCGCTATAAAGAAAATCAAATCAAATTTACTTGACCTTCAAGGGAGGGGGGGCGAGCCGTTGGGAGGGGGGGGCGCCCCCCTTATATAATGGTAGGGGAAACACTGCATATATATACACACACACACATACAAATACACACACACGTATAGATTTATAAATATATATTGATGTAAATTATTATAAAAAAATATATTTTTTAATTATATACATATATATATATATATATATATATATATATAATATATATATATATATATATATATATATCATATACATATTTGTATATTATTTTTTTATTTATTTTTCTGTGGCCACAGCGGGATCGCCAGACCTGTTTTAATGTCATCAAGAGGAACCGCTCAGGTCACTAAGTGTAGAAATCGGGGGTGAGAGGTCAAAGGTTAACGTCATTACAGGCCGGGTGGTGTGGCGACGCCCCTAGCTCTTCTCCTCCGCTCGCCTTGGCTTTCTGCTCTATTTTTGATGAGTACAGGGACCCGGAGAGCTGGCTCTGTGGCGTTAATATTTCATACAGCCATGCAATAACACCGACAACATCTTCCCCTCGCTGCCATGCCCGTCGGCACCGGCTCAGAGGCACATGGAGAGCAGGTGTAATTTGCAAATGCTAATTGAACTCCGCCACGGGTCAGCGAGCTTTCCTGTCTTCTCAAACCTCCACGCACACGGGCCTCAAGCCTTCGATATGAGACGCATCTCAGCGTAAAACAGGGGAAACCGGCCAGAATCCCTTCATCCGTCTGTCCCGGGCCCGTCCACATGCACGAGGACACGTCCTTTAAGCACGCCTGCTTTTATTTTAACAAACGAAAAACATGTTTAACACTGATAACTCAGGGTTGGATGGAGGAGTGTTGGCAGTTTTGTTTCCAAAAAACAAACTAATTTCACTGATTATTTCTCATTATCTCTAGATAATTAAGTCTTTTTGCTGTGGTTGTTCTTCATCACGGTTCAGCAAATACTGTCTCCATAGCACGAGTATGACATATACATTCTGAAAGAAATATGCTTTCAGCTTTAAATCATCTTTAAAGCTGAAGTGAGTCATTTCAGAAGCAAAAAACTGGTTCAAAATGCTGCCATAGGTCAGAAAAACAGCAAGCCCCGCCCCAAACTCACACCATTGGTTGAGCTAATGTCGTTACGTTCGAATCGATTCATAGGGCAAAACACCCATAAACTGCAGCACAGACCTGTCCATTTTCCATCGGTTTTAAGATAAGAATATTTAGACTCTCAAAATAAAAATAAAATATGTGAACAAAATGCAAGTTTTGTGCATGAGTGATCAGCTGCCAGTCTTTCAATCACTAAAACAGTGGCACACTAGAATGTGAAAAATGTTTAAAAAGTGATATTAAATAATCAAATTATCGATGATACATAGAGGCAAGCAAATGAGCCTAGAATATGAACGCAAAATGAACGCATGCTGAATTGCATGTTAAGCGTATTCTTTATAATGGTTTTGCATGGGAAAATGTTGTTTGTTGTGTTTGCATTCTGAGAGCATATACATGCCTGTATATAGTGTGCATCATCAATAAGGTTGAATTGTTATTATTATTAGTTCTGGTCCAATATCACTGTCTAATGCAGTAAACCACATTAAGAATTTTCTTTATAATGCTTAACACAAAATTCAGCAGGTCATATTCTGGTTGCATCTGTTCGCCTGTATATAGTATGCAAAGTATGCAAGTAGGCTTGCTTAGTTGGGGACATTTAATTTTATATTTAAAGGTGGGGTATGTGATTTGCAAAACAGCCGGCAGATTTTGAAAATAAACAACTCATAAGGTCCTACCTTCTCTTCTCCAACGCTGGCCCTGACTCCACCCATTCGAAAAACATGGACGCGCAATCAAGCACGAGCGAAAACTTAGATGCGCTCTCTCTCTCTCCTCTCTCTCTCTCTCTCTCTCTCTCTCTCTCCTCTCTCTCTCTCTCTCCTCTGTCTCTCTCTCACTCTCTCTCATTCTCTCTTCTCTCTCTCTCTCTCTCTCTCTGTCTGTCTCTCACTCTCTCTCTGTCTCTCTCTTTCTCTCTCGCTCTCTCTCTCTCTCTCTCTCTCTCACTCTCTCTCTCTGTCTCTCTCACTCTCTCTCTCTCTGTCTCTCTCTCACTCTCTCTCTGTCTCTCTTCTCTCTCTCTGTCTCTCTCTCTCTTGTCTGTCTCTCACTCTCTCTCTGTCTCTCTCTTTCTCTCTCTCTCTCTCTCCTCTCTCTCTCTCTCTCCTCTCCTCTCTCTCTTCTCTCTCTCTCTCTCTCTCTCTCTCTCTCTCTCTCTCTCTCTCTCTCTCTCTCTCTCTTCTCTCTCTCTCTCTCTCTCTCTCTCACTCTCTCTCTCTTCTCTCTCATTCTCTCTCTGTCTCTCTCACTCTCAATTCAATTCATTCAATTGCTTTATTGCATGACTGTACATATTACAATATTGCCAAAGCTTGGAACACATATAATGATTAAAGACATAAAAATAAATAAAATAATAAAATATTATTACTTAGCTTAAATTTAAATGTACAAAATAAAACAAGTGTACAAATATAACAGTGTAGCAGATTAGATTATCTGTGAACATTCGATACCACAGTGTTTTAACATACATAAACACACACACACACACACACACACACACACACACACACACACACACACACACACACACACACACATACAAATACACATTACTGAGGTCACTGTGGTGGGCAGTAGTTAAACACACTGAGGTCATACACACACACACACACACACACACACACACACACACACACACACACACACGCACACACACACACGTTCACCTGCTGTCTCTCAGGCTGTGGCACGCACACACGTATCTGGCAGCCAGTGCTGCGCTCTGTCCCTCTCCTAGTAAGATCTGTATCTGTTCTACTTCAGTCATGGCTGTAAAGTTATGTATTATGTTATTTAGTTTGTTAAAGTAGAGGTCTCTGACTGAGCTGTATTTGTGACAGTGGAGGAGGAAGTGTGTCTCTGTCTCGATCTCTCCTGTCCTACACTGAACACACACCCTCTGCTCTCGGGGTAACCAGCTCTTCCGGTGTCTGCCGGTCTCGATGGCCAGGTTATGTTCACTCAGCCTGTACTTGCTCAGGATCCGTCTCTGCTTTGTGTCTCTCACACTCTGGAGATATTCTTCCAATTCATAATTTGATTTCAGATTTCGATAGAATTGTAATTTACTTTGTGTTTTGGTTTCCTGTTCCCAATGTTCCAAATATGTATTTTTAGACTGTTTGGTAATTTGGTTTATTCTGATGTGTGTGTGAGGAGCAGTGCTGGTCTGAGACTGGTTAGGGTTAGTTGGGTTAGTGAGTCTCAGGACCAGCTGACTGAGGAGACTCTTTTCGGGGTTCAGTTCTTGGGTTTGTAGTGCTTTAAAATGTAGCGATTCTGTGGGACTTGATTTTAGATGCATCCAGAATTTGAGGGATCTTTTTTGCATATTAAGAATCAATGGGAATCGGCCTAATTCTGCCCTACACGCATTATTGGGTGTTTTCCTTTGTAATTTTAGTATCATTTTGCAGAATTCTGTGTGTAGGGCTTCTGTTGGATGTCTGTCCCATCTAGTGTAGCTCTGATCTGTTTGAGTGATGCATTTTCTGTCCAATGATTCTAGACGGTCTTGAAAATGATTGGCTGGAGTTTTTCCGAGTCCTGCCCGTTCCACAGATGATTAAATTGCTTAATTTACAGCCAGTAAGTGGGTTAGGAATAGGATTTCAAGTGATTTTGAAAAAATGGTCAAAAAAGAAAATCACATACCCCACCTTTAACAATATTATTACAACATTATTTTATTTCTGTAAAGCTGCTTTGAAACAAACTGTATTCTAAAAAGCGCTATATAAATAAAGGTGACTTGACTTAGTGCCTTGGTAAAAATAACTTTACAAAATACAAACCTGGGAAAAATAGTTGGCGGCAACAGAGGAAAGCCTTGTTTTGGGTGTGACGTGAACACTGTGAATACAGACACTCAAACAAGCCTTTGGTTGGCAGAAATCACACCTCAAACATCACGGTTACAAACCGAGACATTTTCCCAGGCTGGATTCAGACCTGTAGCATCTGACAGTCATTCAATAAGGCCTACATTATGATTATTATTATTAGATTTTCTGTAAACAATCATTAAGATAAAGCACTTCCAGGTTGAAGCTAACGCAGGTGAAGAGGTCATGAGCGCATTAGTCAGTCATTGATCATCATTAGTGTTTTCTAACACCTGCTTCTCTAAACCGAGGATCTCTCATACACATCTTTACACATCATCAGCGCTCCAAAACCACTAAACACAGTGTATGATATTTAGAAACCCAACACAAAAATAATATTCATGAGCAAAGTTTATTGCATTCCTTATGCGTTTCAGATGTTTGCATTTGTGTAATCAATAGAAATATTTTCATTAAGGATTACAAATATGCAGAATTGCTGATAGCAACAGAATTGGCGTTTCTATCAAAAGCATTTTAATCACAAAACTCCTTGCAACTCAAATGTCAGCATTAACAATTGAGTGCTTTTTCAATCAGAGAAAGGTTTTTTTCTTTCGTTTGTCATTAAAACAGCTCTTCAAACACTGATTCTCAGTAATGAGCCTACAGTTACTTGGCAAGCCAAGCCGAGAGGTTACAATAAGAAACAACAAACTTAGCTAGCATTCCCAGTGTTTCTGTGGCTGATGTGTGTGTCCTGCATCCAGCTGTAAATCCTCATTATTAGTGCTTAAAGTGACACGTCAGGGTAAAACACAGGTCAACGGCAAACTCAAAACACACGTGAGAGTGCAGCGAAGTCGTATATCAGTCCTCACGTCTCGCTGCGTTGTGTTTGCGACCCGGCTTTAATTAGGGTCAAACATCGTTGCATGTGTTTGTTTTCATTTGTGAGATTTATACGTCTTCATTTAGCAGCTGGCAAACACAGCAGACGTTCAACAAGCCTAATTGTTGAAAGAAAGTCTGTTTTTCCATGCAGAAAGAGGGAAACCTGCACACATGAGTCAGCTCTCAACACACGTCAGATAAACACTAATTTATCGAGGGTATTTCAGACTGATAACGCGGCGGAGAGATACGGTTTATATTGTCGTATATATTGTTTAAATGCACATTCTCTGGCCTCCATTTAGAAGCTTATCATCCTTCACTCTCGATGCGCTCGCACAAGCATTTATGCGGTTTCATTTAAGAAGTTAAATTAATTTTAATCAGCCATCGAGCCAATAGGGCGTATAAACGCTTCCTGTCAATATTCACATCTTATGAAATGACACACGCAGGGAGTTAATGCGTGCCGTTGATCGGCTGGCGATAAAACACTCCTGCGTCTTGTTCATATCTGCAGTGAGCAGCGATGCCTATCGATTCTTTCACACAGCCGTTTATGTCCAGTCATTCAATAAAAAAACAACTTCTCTTTATCATCCGTCACAGACGGCCAGCCAACACTAATTCCTGCTCATCAGAGAAAGCATGCATTATTCCTCCTTCAATCGGTCCAAACCCACAGTCCCTACACAGATCCCTCCAGATAACTGAAAATCATCAAACCTAAACACAAGTACTAAACCTCACTGTTACAACACAGCCTCCAGACGGGAACGAGTCCTCAAATCATGCATCTTACGATGACGGCGCAACAGGACCTCCTATAAACATTAAATTAGAGTGATAAAGTTAAAGGGATAGTTCACCCAAAAATATAAACTCTGTCAGTAATTACTCTCCCTCATGTTGTTCAACCTCGTAAGACTTTCGTTCATCTTCGGGACACAAATGAAGATATTTGTGATTAAATCTGAGAGCTGGGTCACTCCTCTATAGGCTTCTAAGGGATTGAAACTTGCCGGCCCCGAAAAGTTATTAAAGACATCGTTAAAATAGTTCAAGTGACAGTGACTCAATTATAAGTTTATCAAGCGACGAGAATACTTTGAGCGAAAAAAACCCCACAAAAATAACAACTTTATTCAAGTATTAATTTCCATCTCTGTCGGCATTGATATATTCATGTAGTATAATTGCATAATGCTTCTGTGTTCTACGTCACACGTAGGCTCACTATTGGCCGACAGAGAAGGAAATTAATTATTTTGATTAATTTAATTTTGACAGAATTTTCATTTTGGGGTGAACTATCCCTTTAAAGTGTTACATTGAAAGAACATCATGAATTAATATTTTGATACAAACTCTCACTACTGGATTCATATCTTACTTGACCAAATGCATGTGAGGCTGTGAGCGACAAACCTCATATTTTTTGTTCACAGAAAATGTAGTCAAGTAATACGAAATAATTAAATTAAACATGGCGTCTACCCTTACTACAATATAGTGTTATTTTTGCCCAAATCCAGCACTCCAGTCAAATTGTATTTATACAGCACTTTATACAGCTGATTTCTTTAAAGCAGCCGCTTTACAGTGTTAAACATGAGGAACAGTGTTTCTACTATAAAGCAGCTCTTCAGTGTGTTCGTGTTCAGTGTACAGAACAAATGACCTGGAGAAGAGTCACACCTGAAAGAAGGCGGCGCCTCAGAGCCACGCCCACCTATTACATCATCACCACTGACCAATGGGAGTTTAAAGGTTTTTCTAGAAAATTCAGACTCCAGAAACGAACTCGAAATGAACTTTGTTTTGTTTGAAATTACATCATACATTTCTCAATTTTGCTTGATTAATATGAGTTTTATTTTAGCTTAAGTTTTCATTTTGTTATGTACTTTTGTCATTTTTATTATGTTTTGTTGTTTTTTAGCTTTATTTTAACAAACGAAAAACATTTTTAATCGTTTTTTTATTTCTATACTGATTAATGGAAGCTACAACAAATAAATAATAAAAAATCCCATTTGCTTCAACAGTAATAGTAAAAAAAAATCCCCAAAAATATCAAGAGCTCGATTACGTTGTTCGGAAGAAAGAAAAATGTAAAATGTACTGTCACTCGCTAAGCAGCGTTGATTTAATTTAATGGCAAGGTAAGAAAGCACAAAGTATAGTAATATAAATTTACATTACATTTTTCAAAGATGATTTATGTTGTTAACCCTTAGGGGTCTGAGCTGTTTTCGGGCTCTTTCGGTGTTTTGGTATGCCCTGACATTTGTGCTTATTTCAGCTACTTAAAACATACCATTTGCCAACATATAAATTTGCTGTATTCAGCACAAACTCTGCTACAATAATATGTGAGCAAAATGGATGTACATGTTTGCATTTTATAGAAAAAAAATAATATGCGTGGTTAGTACGTTTTGGGAAAAAAAATGTCACCGCAATAAGGCCATTTAACACATACTGAATAGTTGAAAACAATACTTTTGAGTTACTATTCTTGTAGGCTAGAATTTTTACTTCAAAATGAAGTGAAAATCATTCTGACCACTCTTTCAGAAAGATCAATATAACGATTTGAATTTCTTACATCAGTTTTTGGGTCATTACTGCTGTATGCGTGGGAGTGTTAATGCCCATGAATATTAATGTGATTTACACCTGGGGAGACTAAAGACACTCCCCCAATGTGCTAATGCCCCATCAAGGTGCTGTGAGGCAGCCTGAACTAAGAATGATTCGATGTATAAAAAGTTAAAAAGAACAGCATTTATTCAAAATAGAAATCTTTCCTAAGAACATAAAGACTTAAAGTCATTCATATCACTTAACACTTCCTTTCAAAAAAAAAACATAAAAAGACCAAACTTGTTTTTTTTTATATAAAAAAATATATAAAATATTGCTTATATAGTGCTTATATAAATAAAAAAAAGTGCATTCAAAGAATCCTAAAAAAACTATCACAGGTTAAAAAAAATTAAGCAGCATAACTGTTTACAACATTGATTTTAAAAAAAAATTAGAATGATTTCTGAAGGCTGATGGTGACGATGTAAACACAACAAAACAAAAGCAAAAAACTGTTAGCACATTAAGTAAACTGATGGACTATTATGATTATAGATGCACAATGTATCTGTTGATGGACAGAGAAACATCTATTGATTGGTAGACTGCGTAACCGCGAGTATCTGTTTATGGCTCATCGACCGCACGCATTTACTGATACACTCAATGAACGGCTGTACCTAATACAAATAAAACATCTCTAGTTAACTAGTAGATCATTCATTTAGTCCGCTCTTAAATAAGAGATCTAGAGCTAAAATTTTTTGTTTTTGAACTCAAGCTGAGCGCTCGTGTCCTGCTATCAGTGTCATGGATACAGTGAGTCTCTTGTGGCGGCGCGCGCACAGAACGTGCTTTTCAATCTATTGCCATTGCGGACACTATTCATTCCAGTGAAATCACAAAATATAATGCACACAAACGTGTGTCCTATATACGTGTGTGTTTGATATAGACTGTAACCACTGATGAACATATTCGGTTTTGATGAGAGAAAAAAAATATGCTAGTGGTGGATTCGAACCTGTAACCTCTAACACGCTTGGCAATTGATCTAACCACTAGACCACAGGAGAACTCAAACAAAACTTGCAGATCAATATATTTCACTAAATCATTACAAACTAAGCAGTTATTTAAAAAGTTTACACGAGCGTATAGGCCTACATGAACGTTGTGAGTTAATATTTACTATAGTCTGAAAATGCATTTGAGCTCTATGATCAGAAAAGGAATTATAAAACACTAAACTTACTCCGAACTTGTATCCTCGGGGTCAATCCGTTCTTCAAAATGCAACCGTTCGTCTGAGTTTCAAATTCCACTGAGGAAAAGGTTAATTATTCCCAGCTGTCCATAATCCTCTGAAGGAGTAACGTTAGCGTGCTTCCATCCCTAAAACGCGATGAACTATCAGTGAATCTCTGATGAAGAATCTTCATGTTGTTGTTATGCAGTGATCGGGGGCGTGCCGCGTGTGGGATGCATATCGCCTATTTACCATGTCAAAAGCGCTGGGGGTGTGGCGGGCTCACCTAATTATCTATAATGAAGGGAGAGCGAAAAAACTGTAACTCTCCTTGGTTTCAAACGGATTACATAAACTGGAAATATTAAAAAAAAAAAAAAATTACTTCATTTGAAAGAAGAGAATCTCAGCTTCATAAAGAGACATCTCTCGTATCTCTGTGACAAGTATTGACAGAGTTAAAGTGAATGTTTCGGACGCGTTTCAGAACGGACCTCAAAGACAGAGAGAAGGGAAAACGCGCATCATGTTTATTTTTCTTTTTTTGACGAAAAGCACAACACTTTGTTTTTATTGTGAGTATCCACAAAAAAAAATACACACTTAACAGGATCTAATGATGTACAACACTTATATTTAAGATCAAAATTAACAGAGTAATTTGATTCTCTTTTGCACTGATAAGGAAAAAATCCAGCAAAACGCGGGCACGCGGTTTTCGACCCCTAAGGGTTAATAACTGTGGAACAGGGTCTATTTTCAACACAGTCCTGGTTTGAAAGTAACTTCTGTGTGAGCTTTGCTTCATACATCTCTACACTATTGACCTTTTTTGTATGTGAAATTCAGTTATGTGTTAAGCCTCCACATGTGCATCTTTCAGGGCTGGCGAGCAGGACTGTATCTGTGAGGGGTTAACCAGCGCAGTTAAGAGTTAAAAGGCTGGTAAGTGGCTCTATTAGTCGGGTCGAACAGCAGGGAGGAGTGGAGAGACGAACCCAGGAGATGTGGTGTGTGTGGGGGGGGTATTGTAATGAACACACTCACAATGACCGAATCAGACACCGAAACGTCCAACTAGAGCACCAGCTGCAGTCGGCGCGTGGACAAAGAGCACAGGAGATCCTGGAGGATGCCGGAAGTGTTGTTTCTCCAGGTTTCTATTGTCTGCTTCTGGGTGGAGAATAGGGATGTGGCGGTGAGGATATTTAGTGTGAGAACACCGGTAATCATCAGCGGGGGCTTTTAAATCGCGAAACTAAAATGTACACGTACGCACGGGCATTCATAATAGTGCGGAGTAGAGCGAGCGTTTTCAAATAATTTCTACCATAGGAATAAACTGGAAACGTTCGCTCCGCGCCCGTGGACACGCACCTTTATGAATGCCCGTGCGGACGTGCACATTTTAGTTTCGCTTTCAAATTAGCACCATTTCAGGGCCGGACTGCTTGAATGGGGAGTTCATTAGCCTATTATCCTTAATGAAAAACACGTCAAAAACAGTACATTGAGAAATGCGCTAAAATAGGCGATTTTACATTTCGCTTTGACATAATGATAAAGTAAATCTGACTCCTGCTGCTGTTTTATTAAGCAGACATGTTTAGTTTTTAATTGTAGTGTCTGTTCTCTAACTGAAATAAATGACTTTATTACAATTATTATTATTATTTTTTTCGACGGTAGGTGGCGGGCAAGTGATGTAAGGGTGTTGCTTCTGAAACACCGGTAACACCATCAACACTGACTAGCGTAGCAAGCCAAGTGGAGAACAAAAACACAGTCTGCACATGTGCGTTTTCTAAAGGTCTTTGAAGCACATGCTGATGCCTCTGGGCAGGTTATCAATTTGTTGACATGCACACCCAATTTCAAATCAGCCTCACCTCCTGTTCTGTTTCCGGTGTGTTGCTGGTGGGCCAGGCTGGAGGTTTGGGTAATGAAAGCCACGTGTCTCAGGTCATGTTTGCACTCACTCAAACCTCATCTTAAAGCCCGTCAGTCGGCGTACGGGACCTTCCCTTCATTAGCACCTCTTTACAGGTGACCTTTGACCCTGGCAGATCCAAACCTCTCCACCCTACCGGTCTGAAGACTGATGGCTATTATCAAACCAGTTTCTGCTGGCTGTGAAGAAGTCAAAGGGTGAACAAGCTTTCTTCCTCTTCATATTCGCCAAGATCAAACAATAGAGATTTTTAAGTCACAGTTGAAAACTTATCTTTTTATCTTAGCTTTTAAGTTATTTAGTTTATTTTCTATACTAATCTCACTCTACAGTTGTGTGAGGGTGTGTGTCTAAGAGTGTGTAGTCATGCCTCATTTGCTAGGCATGGTAAATGTTTTTATACATGTATGTTTTAATTATAACTCTAAAACTTTGGGAAACAAGGTTATTAAATGTGCTATATAAATAAATAAAAGTTGAAGAAAAAAAACATTTGTTGTCTAAAATAAATCAAATGTATAAGAATATTGAATGAAAACTATAATCGTGATACTAAGATAGCGCCATGTGCTTCTGGAATAAGGTGGATACATATTAAATGAATATAATATAAATATTAAATTATATATATTAAAAAAAACACCAGCAACAACATGCCTGCATCCTAAGAGGCTAATTTGGTATAATAAACTGTGTGTGTGTATATTTTTATATTATATATTTTTTTCCCAATCTGTAGAGACACAACAAAAAAATAAAATGTACTAAAAAATACAGAAAAAAATAAATAAATTAAACAAAATAAAATAAAATAAGTGCAAATAAATAAAATAAAATAAAAAGTACAGAAAATATATATTTTTTAAAAGTACAGAAAATAAAATAAAAGTACAGAAAATAAAATTAATATAATATAATCAAATAAAAAGATCAGAAAATAAAAGAATGGTCAGGAATGAGGTGGATAAAAGTATTGCCTGAAGACTGTAATAGTGATGTTAAATCAGCAGCATGTGCTTCTAGAGCGTCTGGCTTTGAAGTGCCCCGCTCTGACAAGCCCAAAGACTGGAGCGGGACGTGCCGTCAAGGAACACGCGCCGTCGGCCCCAAACTCATTAAACGGGCCCCTGCGATGACCCTCTCTGTGCTGTGGGTCTCACCAGCTGTTTCTGAAAACTACCACCATTTCATTTTTTATTTTTTTTACGAGCTCCGCCTATTAATCTCTGGGCGCGATGTGATGATAGTGCTTTCGACAAGCGGACGATTTCATCTGCTAATTAGCGGCTTTGGTTTCATTTTCCAGCCTCGGCGGTACGTTTTACCAACAGAGCTTTCAGCACTTTTGCCAATTAATAGGAGACGTCTCAATTCATTGGTTTAATAAATGTGTTAATTTTGCGAGCAGGAGGCAGAAACAGCGACATCATCAGAGATAAATTCCCTCTGATTTAATATTTTGGCTGAGGCTTAACCGTACAGGACTGGAAATTCATTAGAAAGCTTAATCTGGCTCTGAAAAGCGTGGGTGCCGATGAACACGTCTTCGACGAACGAGCGGCCGGATTCGAGAAGACTTTTCCTATTACTGAATCCGGGCCTTCAGAAGCGCTGCCGCTAATGAACCTGAACGCCTCCATT
>CM070841.1:30565899-30623399 GCA_036326025.1 Chrosomus eos
TAACCATCTAAACGAGGCCCTAACGTTGACTTTTCATGCAGAGATAATTATATTGACCAAGACCAAGCCCTACAGAAGCCCTTCAGCTTTTTTCAGGGGTAACATTTTAAATGACTTCATTTATGAAAAATTAAGACATCCCTAAAGTCTTCAAATTAAGATTTTGCTCACTTTTGGGGCCACACACACACACACACACACACACCACACACACACACACACACACACACACACACACACACACACACACACACACACACTCTCGCTCTCTCTCTCTCGCGCTCTCTCACACACACACACACACATTCTGGAACTTCCTGGTAATGGCTTTTTAAAAGGGGGCACTGAAAGCTTTTTTCCTCCTTCCTCTTGTCAAGTTTGTTTAATTTAGTTAATTAGTTCACGTCTCTCCTTGTCAAAGCGCTTCCCCCCGGTATTCAGAGTTTTCTTAGGGGACGGACGCGAACGGGCGTCAGGAAAGGCTGTTTTTGGGTTTGTTGACGGAGATCAGTCATGAAACGGCTGATAGGACTCAACTAAACACACAAGCGCTCGGAGGAGAAGCTGTAAACGACCCACCGGAGAAAAGCCCTTTTATATCTCCACAGTTCCTCCTAGACAGAAGTAAGATTAAACTGAGACATGTGCTCCTCAGATTGAGCTCTAATGTCTCAAATAGTTCTCATTAAATGAGCTGAACTGCTGTCCACATTCATTTTACAGCTCCATAATCTTAATAAAATTGTTGTGTCATGTGACCATTTCTATTTTTCCCTTTAGTATAAGAAACATATGAGACAAAGTTAATACTTAAAGGAAACATTCAGTTTCCTGAGCTAAGCATATATACGCATGTGAGTATTTATATATACAAAATAATGATACACAGTACACACATACATATGTATATTATGTAAACAAACTTTTTTTGGATGCGATTAATCATGATTAATCGTAAAAAACTTTTTTTTAAAAATATAATAAATATACACACAAATAGTATTAGCAATATTAGCCGTATTAGCAATAGTATTGCATTTGTAAATGCAAGCAATATTTTCATTCAACAAATAAAACCCTCAGAAATAGGACCTATAACACTGTATAATATCAACATATCACAGTTTCTCTTTATACAACACAGGCCTGACAAAAACTGCATCAAAAAATGTATTTGGCTAGTTTGAAATGGATATTGATTTAGCACTCGTGGCGATGTGAACTGACAGGATGGTTGTAAGATCAAGGCACAGATGTACGCCCCGCGGCAGCTATAAAAGTTAAAGGAGAACTGATGAATACATTCCTGAATCTGTCATAACCTCCCATTCACATCAGCTCGGACCGCCTCAGCACATCCAGACACAGTCACACAGTAAATCACAAAGATTTCACCTAGAACTGACTTCATCCACTCGGTCAGGGTTCTCAAAGTGTGGGCCGCAAGGTTACTGTGGGGGGGGGGGGTGGGGTGTTAAAGTAAAAACACGTTACTTTACTACGGCGTTCAAGTGAGTGATTAGCGGTTAGCGCTCTGCCTTTATAAGGCGGCAACGAACAGCAATTACACTGAATGGTTGTTCCTCAGACCGCTGGAACAGAGAAGCTGCTCGCCGTAGAAAAGCACTTCTTCTAGCGGACCGAAACTCAAGCTACTGTTGCGAACGCGCCGCTCCGCCGCGGTGAGAGAGAAGACCAACAAGAGCTGAGCTCGTGACTGAGGCACTGTCAAAAGCTGTTATATATTGGCGCTTTTATATAGTGTTCATCCAAAGCATCACTTAAAGGTGGGGTATGTGATTTGCAAAACAGCCGGCAGATTTTTAAAATACACAACTCAAAAGGTCCTACCTTCTTTCCTGACTCCACCCACTCCACCCATTCGAAGAGGGGCAGGGGAGAGGGGCTATGGTACGACCGTTTGATTGACGCACTGACTGTCCAATGATTCTAGATATATATATATAAATCAGATTTTTTTAAGGTTTAAAGGAGGAAGCAACCAAAAACGTTTGAGAACCACTGCACTAATAGACTAATGTAGGTCTCCTCCTATTAGAAAATTAATACATCAATATATAGAGAATGACTGCGTCCGAAATCATATTCTCTCCTAAAAGGTACTTATTTTGAAAAAGTAATTACTTTGCATTTCCTAAAAAGTGAGTTCTTTATAGTGTGAATGTAGTATGAATGAAATTCCGACGTACTACATTCGACATGTCATTATCATGTGACCTCACAAAAGTGTCCATCGCCGGAAGAATTAGGGCACTTTTTTTCCTACTCTTTGAATTTAGACATTCTTCTTTTGTTCACATACAGTTTTTTTAACCTTCTACATAACTTTATAAGTAGCCTATGTGTTTTTGGATGCAGAATGTATGCTAGACTTTCAGAAGAAATCTCGTCTCAAATGTGCTAACCCTTACCATGATGCCAATGACCTCAATACGAATTCCCCCAAAATCAAATGATTTGAGACGCTTCTCCACATTAATCTGACTGTATGATAACAATCAACTTGTTTTCCACAAACTCTGTCCTTATGAGAAATAAAAATGGAAACAAAGTTTATACTTAAAACCAAACATATTAGAGAACCCAATTAAAGTTCAAATCAATTCACATGTATTTGTACTAGTAACGCTTTTCACAATACACATCATTTTAAAGCAACTTTACAGAAAATGCATTACAATTTAGAGTGATCTGTTATCAGAGTAAACTGTCTTATGTATTTCAGAAATGTACATGCGAATGACAGTTAGCTAAAAAAAAATACAAACTTTAAACAATGTAATAATTTAAGACAGAAACAATGAGCTCATTGAAGTAATGAATACTTATTTGTTAACAAATGATTATGACATAGGAAATTGTTGCATGTTGATTCAGAGTTTGCGTCATCTCATAAAAGAGCAATAATATTTTCCTCTGAGCTTTCCGGTTCTGATGAAGCCAAGAGAAATGTTCAGTGTTCAACATTAGCTGATCTGGCTTCTGCTGTCACTTTACACCACAAACAACATTCATCTACAAACTTCAGCTCTGGCAAGGCAAAACACAGCCAAACGGCGGAAAACAAATAAAAATCTCTGCCAGAGGGAGCACGAAAGCCACGTTTTACAGATGAGCGTAATTCCGATGTGGCTTTTAACACCAAAACCACATAAAAAGACAGTGGAGGTGGATGGGTCGATGGCTGTGTTACAATCATTTGAAAACACTCCAGAGTTCACAGCTTTGCAATGCATCACGCTGCTCATTAGCATGCATGCGGTACGGCCCCACAGAAATCAATAAATCAGCAACACCCGCTCGGCTCGCTCTTCCCTCAGAGTACTTATTATTGATCATAAACGAAGCAAAAATGGAGCTGCAGCTCGGAGAACCACATTACTTATCTCGGCTTCAAACGAACAAGTTCTCAGATGAGAGGAGACAGTCGGAAAGAGACGGCTGGGGCATTTCCGATGCATTTCAACAACGAGCAGCAAAAGAGTTTTCAGACTCGATTCTGCTTACAAGGTCACTTTACACAAACCGGTCTGACTCTTTACACAGGGCTGAGTGCCATTCAGAATCACTTCAGGAAATTATTATATTCCTGACATTTGAATTGAACGGGAGATGAGGCAGTAAATAGGTGGAGAATTGCAATTCTAGTTTATTGAAATAAATTCAAAAGAAATGTAACAAATTTAATTAGAAAATCAAAAAGTTTAAAAAGTCGAAAAGGCCTGATAGAATGAATCAAAGAAGGGGCAACAGAGTGAACGAACGATTCATTCAGTTGTTTGTTGAATGAATGAATGAATGAATGAATGAATGAATGAATGAATGAATGATGAATGAACAAATGAACAAACTAATGAAATGAAATGATGAATAAACAGAATGAATGAATGAATGAACAAACTAATGAATGAACATAAACAGAATGAATAAATGAGTGAGAAATATCTTTGAAACTGTACCTATCGCCATCAGCAAAGTGTTAAAAAACAGAATAAATGAACAAACAAACAAATTAATAATAAAATGTATATTCGAACAAATAACTAAACGAACAAACACAAACAAAAATTAACTAACGAATAAACAAACAAACCATTGAATATCTTTGAATCTGTATCTATAGCCACCAGCAAAGTGTTAAAAAAGGAAATAAACCTGACTTTAACTAGTTAAACCATGAACTAAAGAAAGTCACAACAGAATGAAAGAGTGAATAAACAAACAAACAGTACCGTATACGCACCAGCAAAGAGTTAAACTTCATTTGGACCAACTAAACCAGTTTGAACTCCACAACTTCCCGGCCGGACGCTCAGAAACAGGCCATCTGTCTGAAACACACACGAGGACAGACACCTGCGCCCGAAACTTCCCTGACTCTCTTTCTGAAGCCTCTGAAACACACACAAGGACGGACACCTGCGCCCGAAACTCTTCCTGAAGCCTCTTGGGCTTCACATTCTTGCCCTTTCCTTCAGTAAAACAAAAACAAAAACACAAGCTCTTTTGACTCAGCGGGGCACGAGCCACAGATTGAACTAATGAAGGCGAGAGAGAGAGGAGAGAGAGAGAGAGAGAGGAGAGAGGAGGAGAGAGGAGGAAGAGAGGAGAGAGAGAGAGAGAGGAGAGAGAGAGAGAGAGAGAGAGAGAGAGAGAGAGAGAGAGAGGAGAGGAGAGAGAGAGAGAGAGAGAGAGAGAGAGAGAGAGAGGAGAGAGAGAGAGAGAGAGAGAGAGAGAGAGAGAGAGAGAGAGAGAGAGAGAGAGAGGGGGAAGAAGAGCAAACGTAAGCGAAGGCGTGCTGGTATTCACCGTATCATCATCCCAGTCACTTACAGCCGCTGGAAATTACCGCGACTCTAATTAGTTATTTAGACACCAAGTGCAGCATGGGCTCATGTAGCCGGCAGACTTCTGAAGACTTCCATGTTCTGCCATACGGAGGAACTGTACGGATTTTACATTTGCTCTTTTCTTTTTCAGACGGTTTTCCGAGACTGCTGGGAAGCTTTCTTCCACACATTTGCAATTCTGTATTGATAATCAGCTCTGCCGAGAACATCTCTCAATATTGGATCAGCTGGCCGCTCTCACCGTCGCATCAATTTTGTTCATAAATTACAGCAATTCGTAACGACCAGGATTTACATATTATGCTTTCCCTGTCATTAAATAAAGCTGTTAAGGAATTAATATAATTACAGAGGCAGAGAGTATGTTTTTAATGATGCATGGCAGGGAAACGGCTTGTATTTTTCATAATGCTTATTTTGATATCGTCGTGATGATCTGCTCTGCCGAGCTCAAAGCCGCCGGCTTCATCAACAGGCTGTCAATCAAACGCGCTGTCGTGTCGCTTCACGCCGTGGCTTATGTACCGACCTACGCATGACGAACTCTCAGAAAATTATTACTGACATCTAAAGAAAGAAAAGCCGTTCTGGAGGCATCATGCACAGCGTTCTCTGAGGTGATACAGAAACATATTTGCTCAAAAACAAACTCAAAAACTCTTATGTGACCAAATAAAAAATACCATGGAAAAATCATGATGTTGTTTTTTTGTTGGACAAGAACCACAGTAATACTAGTGTTTTTTGAAGAATCCGCCATTTACAGGCTAATTTAAAAGAATACCACTACTTTTAAAAAAAACATGGTTTTGACAGTATTTTTATTTTTATTTATTATAGTATTTATGAATATTTTGAATTAGCTTATATTTTCATATTTTAAGTTTTAGTAGATTTGATATCTGCTTGTAATTTTTATTAGTTATAATATTTTTTAAAAAATTGTCATTTTTGTAATTCAACAAAACATTTTATTTTATTTAATTGCCAGTGCAATATTTGAAATTTGTATAACTTTCATTTATGTTTAACAATGACAAGTGTAACCAATTATTTATATTGACAATTTGTAATATGTTATTAAAACTCGTCAAAGAGTTTGAGATTCTGTTATTTCCCAATTCCAATAGAAAAAGTTGTATTTCCATTTAAAAAATGCATAATAAATAATAATAAATCACAAATAAGATGGCCGCCAACTCAAAACCTTAAACTAGTGGCATCAAATGGAACTGCAATATGTTTGTTTCAGAGCACATAAATGGGCTGGACGCAGTAAGAATGAGAGATGTGTAGCAGATATTGAAATCTCAGAAGAGAAAAGCACACATTAGTGGCGTCTGAGTTAACAGACCTATCATTGAGCGTGCCCACCTGTGCGTGTGGCACAGTCATCTGTCTGGCAGCTGGTGGCTCTTTTCCTCAGGCGAATCTGCCTAATGGTTCCTCGTCTCCCTTTAGATGCTCGGCCACTTAACCCTGGCAGCATGAAGGGCTCAAACAGCATCTTACCAACTCGCATTTGTGCTCTGAAAATAAATGATTCATGAGATAACCGGCAGGCCAAAATAAACAGAGACATTTCAGCCCTGTTCACCCCAAGACTTTAGCCTAATCTGCAGGGCAAGGGCTCTTCGAGATGCCGGTAATGATACGGCGCAGGGTGAACGTGAGCAAACAGGGATCCGGTTCTCTGGCAGTCGACGGGCTCCTTCTTCCAGCTACCAATCACCGGAGACAGAGTACAATTACTTCATGGACGGGACATTTAAAGAATTGCAAGCCCGGCCTCACGCAGCCACAAGAGAAGCACACAAAAGCAAACGGCGGTTGTGCTTTTCTTGGACTTTCCATGACTTCAAATAAAGGAATTCTACATTTTCAAAACAAGTTAAGCTCTATCAACAGCATTGGTTTCATATGGAGCCCCTAAAGGGATATGGTAAAGGTAAAAAATATGCGATGTGAGGAAAAATGATTTGGCAATGCTTTTGCCCAGAAAAATTTGCATTGTTGCAAAGAACAGAACGCGAAAGTTTTGCAAACAAACGCATCGTTTCTCAGGGAAAATCCAAAGGTTTTGCAAACGAACGCATCGTTTCTCATGGAAAATCCAAAGGTTTTGCAAACGAACGCATGTTTTCGGGAAAATTTCAAAGGTTTTGCAAACGAAACGCATCGTTTCTCTGGGAAAATCCAAAGGTTTTGCAAACAAACGATCGTTTCTCAGGGAAAATCCAAAGGTTTGCAAACGAACGCATCGTTTCTCAGGGAAAATCCAAAGGTTTTGCAAACGAACGCATCGTTTCTCAGGGAAAATCCAAAGGTTTTGCAAACGAACGCATTGTTTTTCATGGGAAAACCTTTGGATTTTGCAAACAAACGCATTGTTTCTCTGGGAAAATCCAAAGGTTTTGCAAACGAACGCATCGTTTCTCAGGGAAAATCCAAAAGTTTCTGCAAACTAACGCATCGTTTTCAGGGAAAATCCAAAGGTTTTGCAAACGAACGCATCGTTTCTCAGGGAAAATCCAAAGGTTTTGCAAACGAACGCATCGTTTCTCAGGGAAAATCGCTAAGGTTTGCAAACGTAACGCATGTTTCTCTGGAAAATTTGGTTTTGCAAACGAACGCGATTTTTATCTGGGAAAATCAAAGTTTTGGAATTGAACGCAAAATTTATCTCAGGAAAATTCAAAACATTGCAAACGAACGCATCGTTTCTCAGGCGAAAACAAAGGTTGCAACGAACGCATCGTTCCAGGGAATCCAAGGTTTTGGCAAACAAAGCAGTCGTCTCAGGGAAAATCCAAAGGTTTGCAAACGAACGACGTTTTCGGGAAAATCCATTTGCATTCCGCAAAGAGTGTTTGCAAAAACCCCCCATAGTGATTTCTTCTGAACTTGATTTTCAAACAACGCATGTCTCGAAAATCCAAAGGTATTGCAAGAACAGCAATCGTTCTCAGGGAAATCCAAAAGTTCTTGCAAGAAACCATCGTTTAGGAAATCAATAGGTTTAGAACGAAGCTACGTTTCTCAGAAATCCAAGGTATTCAACGAACGCATTGTTTTTACATGGGAAAACCTGATTTGCAAACGACGCTGTCCTGGGAAAATCCACACCAAGTGGGCAAACCGAGCGCATCGTTTAGTGGAAATACCAAAATTCTCAAAGAAGTCATTCTAGGAAAATCAAGGTTTCATAGAACGCATCTTCTCATGGAAAATCCAAAGGTTTGCAAACGAACCATCGTTCAGGGGAAATCCAAAGGTTGGCAAAAACGCAATGTTCGGAAACCTTGAGCAAACGAAGCTATTGTTTGGAATCAAAGGCAACGGAGCATCGTTTCTCAGGTAAAATCAAAGTACTGCAAATGAAGCACGTTTCAGGGAAATCCAAAGCGCAGCGATACAGTTATCTGCAGGGAACCAACAGTTGCACAACGAGGCACGCTCTTTCTCAGGGAATCGCTCTGCAATGGCATCGTCCTGGAATGTAACCAAGGCTATGCATAACCAACGCATCTGGAAACTCTTGTTTGAAACGAAGTCATTAGATACCGGGCAAATCAACAGGTTGCAAAAGACTGCTCGTTTCTAGGGAAAACTCCAAATGTCGGTTGACGCGATCTGAATGCTGAGCAAATTTCCGGTTACGCGAACGCTGCTCTTCTCGGGCATCCCTGTCAAGACAATCTCGGATCGGAACATTTAACGAATCCAGCCCGCTACGGAGACAGGATAGAAAAAGCATTAGGTTGCTTCTGGACCTTGTTTGCAACAGATTTAATTGAAAATCAAGGTTGCATACAACGCATGGTTTCCTGGAAAGCTCAAAGGTTAGGAGGTAAAAGCATGGGAACAAGTTTTGGCAACGCCAGAAATGACGTGCAAGGGAACGCGAAGGTTTGGCAAACAAAGCATCTTTCTCAGGAAATCCAAGGTTTTGCAACGAGATGTTTCTCAGGAAAATCAAAGGTTTGCAAACGAACGCATTGTTTTTCGGGCCTTTGGATTTTGCAACGAACGCATTGTTTCTCTGGAATCAAAGGTTTTGCAACGCGCATGTTCTGGGAAAGCCAAAAGTTCTCAAACAACGCATCGTCTAGGAAATCCAAGGTTTGCAAACAACCATCGTTTCTAGGGAAAATCAAAGGTTTTGCAAACGAACGCTGTTTTCTGGGAAAACTTGGATTTTGCAACGAACGCATTGTTTCTGGGAAAATCCAAAGGTGAACGAACATCGTTTCAGGGAAAACAAAAGTTCTGCAAGAACCTCATTCCGGGAAAACCAGGTTGCAAACGAACGCATCGTTTCCGGGAAATCCGGTTTTGAAACGAACGCATCGTTTCCAGGGAAAATCCAAGGTTTTGCAAACGACGCATTGTTTTTGGGAAAACTTTGGATTTGCAAACGAACGATTGTTTTTCGGAAATCCAAAGGTTTGCAAACGCGCAATCGTTTCTCAGGAAAACCAAAAGTTCTGCAAACGAAGATCTTTCCAGGGAAAATCCAAGGTTTTGCAAACGAACGCTCGTTTCTCAGGGAAAATCCAAGTTTTAAAAAGTACCATGTTTCTCAGGAAAATCCAAGTTTTGCAAAGAACGCATCGTTTTAGGAAATCAAAGGTTTTGCAAACGACGCATTGTTTTTTTGGGAAACTTTGGTTTTGCAAACGGCATTGTTCTCTGGGAAACTCCAAAGGTTTTGAACGAACCATCGTTTCTCCGGGAAAAAAAAGCCAAGGTGGATCGTCTGGGGAAAAAAGGGGCAAGCCATGTTCCGAATCAAGGTTTGCAAAGGAGCGAGTTTTCTGGAACCTTGGTTTCTTTGGAACGCTGTTTCGAAATCCAAGGTTTGCAAGAGGCCTTTCTCGGGAAATCAAAAGTCTGAAGAGCAATCATAGCTCAATGCGGTATTCAAAGGTTTGATAGAAGCACTGGGGGAGAATCCAAAGTCATCAACAACCAGTTCTCAGGAAAACAAGTTTTCAACGGTTGTTATCTGACGGGAACCTGATGAAACGGCGCTTGTTTCGGGAAATCAAAGGTTGAAGCGAGCGAACCGGGATCGAAGTGAGAAGCCGAGGCGTCTGGGACAGTTTTGCCCAGAAGCACGTCTCAGGAAACCAGGTCAACCCAGTCTGGGAAAATCAAAAGTGCGGATACTCCACGGCGGACAATCAGTTGCCAGGAGCACTGTTTGGGAACCTTCGATTTTGAGACGCAGACCCAGAAAGCCATTAATAAACGAGCTTTTTTAAGAAATAGGTTCTTGCAAACAACGCATCGTTCTCAAGAAAATCCAAGGTTTTCAAACGAACGCATCGTTTCAGGGAAATCTAAAGGTTTTGCAACGAACGCACGTCTCAGGGAAAATGCAAGTTCAAACGAAGCTCGTTTCTAGGGAAATCCAAAGTTTGAAACGAAGCTTTCGATTGGAAGAACCTTTGAATTTTGAAGAAACGCTTGTTTTTGGGAAAATCCAAAGGTTTGCAAACGAACCACGTTTCTCAGGGAAATCCAAAGTTCTGCAAAAACGCATGTTTCTCAGGAAAATCCAAAGGTTTTGCAAACGAAGCATTTTCTCAGGAAAATCCAAGGTTTGCAAACAAACGCCGTTCTCAGGAAAATCCAAGGTTTTGCAAACGAACGCACGTTTCTCAGGAAAATCCAAAGGTTTTCAAACGAACGCATTGTTTTCGGGAAAACCTTTGATTTGCAAACGACCATTGTTCTCTGAAAACCAAAGGTTTTGCAAACGAACGCATTTTCAGGGAAAATCCAAAAGTTCTGAACGAACGCTCGTTTTCAGGGAAAATCCAAAGTTTTGCAAACGAACGCATCGTTTTCAGAAATCCAAAGGTTTTGCAAACGAACGATTTTTTTCTTGAAAACTCAGAAAATGGATTTTCAAACGTACGAATTTTTCTAGAGGAAAATCATAGGTTAGCAAACGAAGTTTTGAAAATCAAAATGTTTCTGGCAAAAACGATCATTTTCTCAGGGAAAATCCAAAGGTATCGTTTCTACTGGGAAAATCAAAGGGCAAACGAAACGCATGTTTTTCAGGGAAAATCCAAAGTTTGCAAAGGAAATCAGTTTTCTAGGGAAATCAAATGGTTTTGAAACGAATTCGCAATCTTTCTTGGGAAAATCCAAAGGTTTTCAAAGAACGCACTTTCTCAGGGAAGAATCCAAAAGGTTTCAAACGAACGCATCGTTTCTCGGAAAATCCAAAGTTTTGCAAAGACGCATCGTTTCTCAGGGAAAATCCAAAGGTTTTGCAAACGAACGCATTGTTTCTCAGGGAAAATCCAAAGGTTTTGCAAACAAACGCATCGTTTCTCAGGGAAAATCCAAAGTTTTGCAAACGAACGCATCGTTTCTCAGGGAAAATCCAAAAGGTTTTGCAAACGAACGCATCGTTTCTCAGGGAAAATGCAAAGTTTGCAAACGAACGCATCGTTTCTCAGGGAAAATCCAAAAGTTCTGCAAACGAACGCATCGTTTCTCAGGGAAAATGCTAAGGTTTTGAAAGTGAACAACGCTTCTCGAGAGAACACAAAAGTTTTGAGAGGGAAAGCAAAATCATTCAAATATATTTACCCCTCCCATGTCATATTTTTCCCATCACCATATCCGGGCTCCGCAGATTCATAATGTTGAACACCACAGATAATATTTTCTGCCTTACTGCTCTTTGAGGATTAAAAAAGCAAATATATATTTTTGTTAAATCATGTACATCAAATTTCTTTAAATTAAAAATATTCATCATTTAACTCAAATATTCAGAGAGATAAAATATATTTTGTAAATGCTCAATTTAGATTAAAAAAATTAAAGAATCACAACTAAAGAAGAGTAACTGTAGCAGGATATAATAATAATAAATTAAATAAAATTACAGTAAATTAAATTAACTTGGGAAATATAAATGGATTAATATTTGGAGGGGGAAAACCAATCGTCAATTGTTATAAATGAATTGTTAGTTCTACCCTTAATTGCCCTTTTACTTCCATTGAAAGTGCATTACGATTTTTGCTTTAACATTTTTTTAAATGTACAGTATATTATTTTAATTTAATTATTATTAATGCCACGAGTGCTGGTTAGAGATCCTATTACATCAGAAAATCTCTGTCTTTGAAGGACAGTGCATGAAAACACACACAGTGAAGCGCTCCAGTGCCACGTCTTTGCAGAATCACTTGATTGTAGATGAAGTTCATACTAGAGATTCATTTCTCTAAAAGCAGAACAAAATACTGAGTTTCAATGGAGAACGACGTCCTGCCCGCCACAATATAAAGATGCATTAGTTTGAATCATAACGTATACGTGACACCCACAGATGCATGGATTTTTCTGCGCGTATGAAATATTAATGCCCAATATTAGCCATCTTTGTCACTTCAATCTCAGCTGAGGCTTCTGAAGGTGCTAATGGAAGTGGACCGTGCTGGAGGTGAGGCGGGGGGTCGGGGGCTCAAAAGGCCATGCGGGATTCGCAGCGAATGGAGTGATAGCATCAAGGAGTACTGATGACTTCATATAGCGCCATGACAACCGCACCCTACCAGAGGCTTGCATGCTGAAGCCCTCCAGGCCCACGCTGACTTTGACATGAATGTAAAGTGACCTGCTGGTGTGAGGCGGGCGGCCCATCATAGCAGCGCCTGCTCTCCGAAACTGGGTTATTATAGGTGAGTGAAACGTTTTAGTAATACGTAATTAAACTAACTAAATTGATTTGTTTTTGCACTTTAATGAGTTTGAATTGCTTTGGAAGTGCTATAATGAGTTGATGTGAATGACTTAACCACAGTCAGGTCAGGATTGATAACATATGCACTGATTGGCTGCCTTAGCACATCACAGTTCGATTTCCTTGGTTTGTATTAATTCTTTTATTTTCTGATGTTTTTCTTTTGAATTTTATTGCATTGTGATATTTTTATAGTATGTTGTGCAGGACCTTGGTCAGCAGCATTATTGTTGTTTTAAAGTGCTATATAAATACATTTGACCTTGACATGACCAGGGGTGCGAGGAGAGTACCAGAGTACATGATATGACTAAACCACAATCAGATCAGGTCAGGAGACACAACACATGTACTCTCTTCTGATTGGCTGGGTTAGCATATCACATGACCAGGTGGGCGGGGTGCGAGTAAAAGAACAGAGTATGTAATATGTAATTAACTAAAACAAATTTGTGTTGTTTTTTGCACTTTAAACAGTGCAAAATGCTTTGGAAGTGCTATAACGAGTTGACGTGAATGACTAAACCACAGTCAGGTCAGGAGACACAACACATGCACTCTCTTCTGATTGGCTGGCTTAGCGCATCACATGACCAGGTGGGCGGGGTGCGAGGAGAGGTAGGGCACATCCCAGATGCCCTGCGTTTTAGAGTTCACGTAATCCTGCCGGGTTTAAGTGTTACGCCAAGCTCTTTCTTTTTTCCTCTTGCTTGATAAAACTCTTTTTTCCTTTCCTGTCATTCTTTCCATCTCTTTCCCCAACTAGCTTCTTATTCATTATTCACTCTCACACGCTGTCCCCGGCCTTTCCGCACGCCCCCCCGTCCCTCTTCCCACAGATCAAAATTCTGCACAGGTTCCAGGAGCTTCTGGCACACCGGCAGGTATTTGAAGGGGAATTCTGGGGTTGCGGCTTTCAAATAAACACACCTTTATCCCTTAATCTGCTTTAAGATTCTGTTTCGAATCTGGAGTAGCGTTCAAAGGCAGACGCCTGATGCATGATGCAACATAAGTGCTACTCGCCAATGACAACCAACAGTACTGGTCAAAAGATAGGGTTACACTTTATTATTTTAAGGTGTCATTGTTACAGTGTAATTATATATTTAAATATTAAGCAACTAGCCTACATGTACTTACTATAGGTTAAGGGTTAGTTGCATGTAATTATGCATGTAACAAGGACACTAAAATAAAGTGCTACCAAAGATAGTATTATTTGCAATAATATTGAACTCACTGAATTTTTGATCAAATAAATGCAAATAAATCCTCTTTCTAATTATTCCAAAGCAGTGGTGTATGCGTGACTGTGTGATTGAGACGCGTACATGCGTGCGGGGGGGATGCCTGCAGGGGTCCTGTCTTTTGCAGACCTCTTTCACCTCATCCGCGTTTAAGTGCATTAATATTTCACCAGGTCTGGTGGCGGGGTTAAATGGCCGCCCATCTGAGAGAGACGGGAGGGGGATGTCAGACTGAATATTTTCCCGGCCGATACAGTGAAAGCTGCAGATTCAATCTGGGCTGCCATACGAGTCATTTACAGGAAATACAATCAGTCTCGTTCCCTCTATTAGCAACACATACAGTCAAACCAAAAATTATTCAGACACCAGATATAATGTTTGATATTTTTTCACCAGTGGGTGCAGGACACTATAGTTCACTTATGTAAGTGAGGAGAGCAAAATAAAGTAAACTGTGACATATTATCATATTATACCCAAATATTCTTCATACAGTTTCATAAAATTTGGGACCAAATATTATTCCGACACTTTGAGCTGATCATGTTTTGCTGAAGTGTTTTTTCTTTAATAACTAATGCTCTTTTTACACACAGACTGAACAACATGAAGCATTGCTGGGTCACTGGTTGAGCTAAACTGGTATTATCTAATTGTGTAGTTAAATTTAACAGATATTCAACATAATTCATGTGTGAGAGTCTAACAGAAGGACGGACAAAACCAGTCAAATATCAACTGAGTTCTTGTCATATTTTATTACCATTTTCTAAATTATAGCGAATAAACTAAGATAATGTGAGAAATGTTGAAGGAGTCTGAATACATTTTGGTTTGACTGTATGCACTGCCTCTCCATTAGCAACACAACAAATTCTCTCATATACTCCTTAGATGGAGAGACGGACAAAAAGCAAACACTGCAGCACTTAAAAGTACCTTGAAGTTTAGTGTAAGTATAGTAGTAAATGTAAATGCTAATCATCAAAGTCCCACAGGATTTCATCTCCATCTTAACATGTTGTTTTGTACAGAAACTCGGCACAAAAGGCAATGATGCAAAATAATTGCAGATGAATTAACGGTATTGTGCAGCACCTTAACGTGCAATCTTTCCTAAAGAGAATCGAAGGACGTGTTTGACGTTTAATTTCTGTCAGGTTTGTCCGCGTACATTCTCAGGGCGACTGAGCTTTCATCTGAACTGTCAGACACGATTGCGTTCGCACGCTCGCATTTTATTGCGATGGAAAGACCTGTGCAATTAAAACATGCAACAACACGCCTATTAGATGTTGATTTGCTAAACATGCCGGATACGACTGACATAACAAGTTAAGTTAAATTAACATTTACGGCAAAAACGGTGGGTGGTAAAACTCTGAAAAAGACCTACTGTAATGAGACTAACATTTGTTAGAAGGCAAAACCAAGAAATTAAACAGCCATTCAGAATGGAAAAAAGATAAATAACTGTTGATGTGATGCGAGTAATATCCAGCAACGTCGTACAACATTGCATGACCTTTCAAAGTGTGTAATTCTACTCTAAAATCACGACCTGACGTGCTTCATCCACAATGTGAGACCCATTATGCTCTGTTGCATTTTAAATTAGATCTATACCCAGTAATTACATTCATGACAAAGACATTTTCTGGAATCCACAAAGAGGAAGAGCAGAAAGAGAGGGAGAGAGCGAGAGAAAAAGGGTGGATTTTACCGGCCTTATGAGACTGACAACAGCGAGGTCAACGGGAGGTTATGCAAACGGAACAAAACACTGAAAAATTAAAGGCGTGAGCTCAAGAAAGCGGCACTAAGAGCACAAGTGGCACGACCGTCGAGAATATCTGTGAAAAGAGAACCGCTGGGAATCGGAGCCAACGCTTTCCTCACCCAACGAAACATTAAACATCTGACTAGACAAAATGACTGAATGTAGAGAGTAGGGGTTAACTGTGGAGCGAGTGCCCGGTAATCCATTTACAGTGAGTTAGCAAGCGATGGAGTGAGAGGTGAGCGGATGACATTCATTCGGGGTCGCTGCGATGGACTTTCAGCCCCATTTGTCTGAGGTGTTAGACGGATAATTAACAGCACTGCCAGTGCGCACCACTGCTCCAGGAGAACACACAAAAGGTGTATTAAAACGAGTTGATGGGATGTGTTTATGTGTACGGTTGCGTGCACGATAGAGAAAGCTCTATTGATGGATGTGAATGAGAAAGATAGAGAACTGGGTCAGATTGAAATCAATTGGGAATAAAAGCAAATGGCGAAGCATCACTTTCATAAACGCTTCTTTCTTGTTTTGGCCTTGCCATGTTCATTTTAATTGAATTGGCCACAACACACTGAAAGTTATGTTTGAATTGGAATTGGAATGACAGAAAAAAAGAAATTTACTAAGTTGCATTTTATAAGAAACAGGTGATGCATTCTGGGAAAGAAAGTGTTCCCAACAGTTAATTTATTAATATAATATAATGTAATGTAATATAAATATGATGAAATCAATCAAATGATTCAAAGATGTAAATAGGATCAGTCTATGGCTACGTTCACACTGCAGGGCTTAATGCTCAATTCCGATTTTTTGAAAAAATCCGATTTTTTTGCAAGGCCGTTCACATTTCCAATTAAATGCGACCTTTAGTGATCTCCTGTGTGAACGTGAAATGACCCAGAAGTGACCCGCATGCGCAGAAGAGTACTCAACGGTCAACGACGTCACTTGCTGTTTGCGGAAGTACCTAAACATGAATGTCAACAGTGGAGCTCGTTTAGCAATATTAAAGTTATTTTCCCAACAGAGCCAGCACAATTACAATCTTTTCGTTTTAAGAAGAAAATTAAGAAGGAGGAGAGCGTTTGAGCGCCTTCGATTAACTCACGGGAAGAGACACGTCTGCGGCGGACCATAACAGTGCAACGCATTGGAGTGTAACGTTATTGACAGGTGCGTGCTATCGGTGCTATCGTACGATAGCTAACTTGTTTATCTTCTCATTCCTGCCTACTTCAACGCAGAATTATGACGTTTGTCGCATATCAACGGCGTGCGGGTCGGATACATGCGACCTGGCCGTTCAGATTGAGGTCGCATTTCAAAAGATCGGATACGTATCGGATTTGGACCACATACCCAAGTGGCCTGGGTCGCATTTGAAAAGATCGGATCTGTGTCGTTCAGACTGTCATGAAAAGATCGGATACAGGTCGCATAGGGGCAAAAAAATCGGAATTGGGTCGTTTCAGCCTGCAGTGTGAACGTAGCCTATCTTCAAAATGTAACGTTTGCCTTGATAAACTTGAACTTTAATATTACAGGACCATGAAATTTTTATTCTAATTCAAGTAAATATAAATTTTAATTCAAGAACTGAATTGTACTTTAAAAGGCTTAATTCAACTCTGAATTGTGCTCAACGCTAATGTCCAATAAATATGAATACTAATAATTAATGCAATAAATAACATGATATCCACAATAGTCATATCTGGTCAACTGATATGGGGTTTCTCACTGGCCAATGCATCAATGTCCAATTTAATATTGATCATTTTGGACCAGACTTAAGGGGAAGCAAACCCTGTTTTTCAGCCAAGCGTGCACAGCTATAAGCCACTGGAAAATACATCAAAATAAAGTCTACAGTGTAAAAGCACCCATGCCAGAAAGCAAAAAAATCCAAATCAATTAATTTGCTGGCATTTGATTAAATAGAATGTGTGGAAATTCATTTTCAGTAAATCTCAGCCGCTGAAAAGCTTGTCTGTTATGCTCTGAAACGCCACACTGGGATACATACAGGTACACGGATTAAAGGTTGCTGCGGGGTGAAGTCGTTCTGTCTAGTCGCGCTCTCTATTACATTTCCCTCTGATTCAAAAGGCAATTCATGCCTCTCACTGCACCGCATATACATTCCCACATCATCACTGGATCGACAAGTGACACACACACACAATATGCATGGTCATTGGAGCAACGGCGGCGAGGAAAACATAATAAAAAATCATATTAGAGGCGATAATGCAATTACTGAGAATAATGGAGAGTAGAGGCTGTGGGAACGCCAGTGCCACCCTTTCTGTTGAGTTTCTCAACAACTACCATGCCAAACAGAGAGAACCACAGACATCAATCATACAAGAGAAAACCCTTCTGATTGCGGTGATGTGAAAAATGCACATTCATGGGTTGTGAAATGAGTCTCTTTCACACTGCTTCCATTAGCTGTTGTTTGCACTGCAATCAGCTCAGCATTTCATCTACGCAGAAGACCTGTTTATTGACAGTGTGTTGGAGATCTCACATTTTATTCAGAAAGACTGGACAGCAATGAGAGCAAATGGAGATTTGTCTGCTTCTCAGATGTTCTAACCTGGTAATCTTGCAAGAGTCTCCAAGTGTTTCGGAAGAGATCAACAATGTTTCAAATTTTGATTCTGAAATCAAAATCTCAATATGAACTCACACATTTCTCACGATGGAATAATCTGAGCTGCTCCTCATTCTCTAGCTCTATACTCTGGATGACAACTATCGACTCGTGCATGTCTATTTTTATTTCTCCTAAAGAATGTTAGGAGAAACATGAAAAAAGTAACTTTAATGAAATGTAATGGAGAACTAGGGGTGTGCGATATTGACAAAAAACGATATTTCGATATTTTCTGCCATTTTCTCGATAACGATTATTAGACGATATTTTGCTGAGTGTGTTTTTCTGTTGGTACGTTGGTCGTGGACAGAGACTCCTAAAGTTTTTGATATTCTTTATTTATTCCAATATGTTTCAGTTGATTTTTACATAATATCGGAATTTTTACCTTTTAAAGACATTTCTTAAACCTAATTCAATTGTGTCAATTTCATAAATTTAATCAAATTCAATTATAATATAAGACACAATAGGGCTGTTATATATATCGCACAGAGAACAACCATTAATCTTAAATAAATAAAAGAGCAATCTCTGTTGTCTGACTTTATTTTAGGAACTAATAATCACACAGATGAACTGATGAGGAGAGACAGCGTTGTCCCTTTAATTTCCACCTCAGTGTTAATTGAGAAGACAATTACGAACCCAAAATCTGGACGAGGAGGCTAGATCATATTTGCGTTTATTTGTTTATTGGTAATGAATGACTACATGGCTAATTCAGTTCCATATAAAATTGTGTTCACCTGGGAATCTTAAATATACCCTTCCAGCTGTCTCCATCTCACAGCACAACACACACGCCTGCAGCTCCGCTTCTTCGGACTTGGCACTCACACGAGGAGATAAAATGCAAATAAACACACACACAACGGTAGAACAGGCACTGCTGACAGGAAATGCCTCCAAACACAAGGCCTGATGGGAAAAAACCCAATAAAAAGCACGAAGGAACGTACAGAAAGGGCCGCCTGCCCTCTATTGTTCCGAGAGAAGAGTCTTTGAAGGACTCTTTCATGTGGCCCCGGGGCCTCGGCCCGATCCGGCTTCTTCCTCCAGCAGCTGGGGTGCAGGCGGGCCCCGGGGCCACACAATCCACCGCAACGCAGGGAGGCCCGAGCTGATTTTCTCATGCCAACTGTTGGCTGTCGTTTAATACCGTGAGTGAAGAGTCTGGCCCCCGTTGGCCCTGGCTAACCCCTCTCCCGCTGAGCAAATGAAAGCCTGTGTGTTGGATGTTTCGCTGCCACACCACAGGGGGCGTTTCAGCATTCAGACCAGGCCTGGGGCAAGTCATCCGTCTTACGGGTAACTGGGATTTCTCCCTCTCCCCCTCTCTTTCTGAGTGGCCGGTTTTCCGTCTGGAATGCACTTCCCTATGGTGTGGGTTGAAAGCATTCTTATCACAACCCATCATCAGGGTTTATTTAATAACTATCACAATGAAGTCAATCACCTTTATCTATAGAGAGCTTTTTAAAATAAGAGTGTTTCAAAGCAGCTTTACAGAGATAACAGGAAAATAATGCAATAAAGTTTGTTTCTAGAACTAAGCTTAAGTAAGTTCAGCGATGGTTCATTTTTGTTGTAAAAACGTTATCCAGTTAATATATTTTTATATATATATATATATATTTTATATATATATATATATTAGGGCTGTCAAAATAACTAATTAATAACAAAATAATTTCGATGAATTAATCTGAGAAAAAATAACGTGTTAAAAAAAATAACGCAGATTAATCCATACATTTCATATTGACCTTTGACTCGGAGCCGTTCTAGCCACCATTTGACTAAAATCGGGGAGACGAGAACGCGCTGCCTGATCATTGATGGAACATTTACTTATAAAAAACGGCCTGATGGAAGCATTGATAAAAAATAAAGTCGTCTGCAATGTCTACAGCAAGGAATTTGCATATCACCGGAGTTCGTCAACTCTAAAGTACAACAGCATCCAGGAGTTAACGTTTATCCGGAGGTACGACCTAGCAACATATAACCTGCCATCGCGAAACAACATATTAAGTTATGTTAAAAATCCAGCAGAAAAAAACAAAGAGAGATGTTTTGGTGGGAGTGGAATATATCGCGCTGACAGGGAATCACTGGACTTCAGTTAGCAATCACAATTAGCCTACCATGTTACGGCAAATAATAATAAAAGAGTTTTTGAACTTTAATGTCACTAATGCTGATTCATTCATTCCTTTGAATTTAAATATTTACAATACTTTCACAGCAAAAATTATGTATGCGATTAATTTAGATTAATTAATCACAGAGTACGCAATTAATTCGATAGAAAATTTTAATCGATTGACAGCCCTAATATATATACGACAGTGACAGGAACCAAAACTCCATCAGTGACAGAATGGAGAGGAAAACCTTGTGAGAAACCAGACTCAGTCGCTCAGTTCTCCTCTGGCCAATTGACGAACAGTGTATGATTGTGATTCAGGCAGCATTACAGGTCAGAGGTCAGATTGGATGGGAACATTCAGAATAATATCCAGTTCTATCTGGTTGAAGAGTCATTACGCAGATATTGAGACGGGATTGTTGAGGATGAGTGCCGATGGCTGTTGTGTCGATGAGGCCTAAACAGGGGAGAGTCTATAGTTGTAATAGTAGTAATCTCTGCTGACACTTCAGGGACAACAACAGGCCTGGGTAAAGCTTGGTTTATACTCGCCGCGTCCGCACCTAAGGTGCATAAACGACTTCAAGGCAAATCTAGCTAAGCATGTACGCATCACACCAGCACATGTACTTGTTTTTATTTACTAAATGAGTCTACAATAGCATTTTTAATGAACATAAAGGTCCATGTGTAATAAAAATGTTCACGAAACTTAATGATAGGTTTAACGAAATTAGAAAATATTTCTTGTTCCTTTAGTTCTATACATATGTTCTCAAATACATATATTTTGTTCTAATGTCACAAGTAATAATCTCAAGGTTAACTGGGTTTTACATGATTATTTTTGTATTGTGGTATTGGTGGTGTACTAAAATAAACATTGTCACGTGTGTACCGGTGTGTACCTTACTTCTCACCGCTGATTCCTGATGGTTTAGAGGACAATCACTCCAAGTCGCTCCCTGTCGTTTGAAGAATAGTACAACGGCGAGCGCGTCAAGTATAAATTCCTCGTCCGTTAGGGGAACTACGCTGCGGAGCCAGGCGAAAGTATAAACAAGGCTTTAGGGGCCTCTTCGGACCCAACCAGTGTGATGAATTGGGCCCATCAGGCAGGCCAGCTGCCCCGGAGGTTAGCAAGCTGCCCATACCAGATCTCAGGCCAGGACTGGAAGAAGAAAACAGGACAGGAGGGGCACATTTATGATGGCACGCCAAAACACACACTGGGTCGATAGAGATCGGCTGATATTTTCACAGTGGCGACCTAGAACCTGAGCCAACGCCTTTGCCAGTGACATGCAGTGCAATATGGACACACTTGTGCCTGCGTTCTGGACTATCTTCCCCATTCATGATTCAAGAGACTGAGAATAACGGCCGTTTCTGCTGAAATACGGTTCTGGTAATGGAACCAGCATTATCTATGTGGTACCTGGAGTCTAAAGCGGCTGAGAGCTCATTCCTCATTCTTATCTGTGCTCCTTAAAAAGATGTAGGTGCCATAATCACCGTGGTCTCCCACTGCTGATGTCTGATGGCCGGCACATAATGACCACGGAAATGAGCAATAACCGGTGAAAAATGGCTTAGCTGGATTTCTGAAAAAGACCTTTGATTTGCCTATAATTTGAGAAAGTGTGATTCATTAAAAGGGAAATCAGGAGAACTGAACCTCACAAATACACCCGTGCCCGAAAGCTGACCTTGATGCGGTTAACTTTCCCCCGCTGCGACCGGGAACAGGACATATGCGATCTTCACTTCTGCCAGCTCACCTACAGGCCAACAATGCATCTGCCCCTGCATTCACACCTGCAATGATTACACCACGGCTGGAAGAGTGTGATATCGAGAGCACAGGGTGGAAGAAAGGCAAAAAGAGATAGTGAGAGCGAGGACAGCGGGAAAAAAAACGGATGATTTAAGGTCTCTCAAGTAAGCACTTTCCCCTAGTACCCTCTTTTCTTACCTCTATCCTCTTTTTCCTCTCTCGTCTTATTCTCTGTCTCCCTTTTAAAGATGATGAATGGCACGGTGGTGAGAGGCTATTAATCAGGGCACTGTTGTTGAAGAGGTCCTGATAGGGCTTAACATCGCCCCGGTGATGTGGTGGAAACCGTGGTACGGTCTGGACACAACGGCCTGGAACACGAGCAGCTTTTCCAATAAGGGTGGCATATAAAAAAAACTCAAAATACTGTCTATATAAGCACACTAGGCATTTAACTGCACAGCAATATAGATGTAGCAAACGGGTCAAACGATGGTCCCTTATGGACTAGAACCAGACAGAATCTGCTGACTTTAATCTTTTTCTATGCTGATTCTGAAAGGGAAAATCTTCAAAATAGTTTAAAACGTTAAATTGGTATATAAAAGCATTATCTAATTATATTTAAAGAAGGATGATTTCTTTGGAGCTTTGAGGGAACAGATTATTCCTTTTCTTTAGCCAAAGAAAATTACCAGAAATGAAAAACATTAGCTTATTAGCATGGGGCTTTTATTTCCATATGATTAGCATATTCTGGTTACATATACAGTCAAAACAAATATTATACAGACACCATATATCATTTTTGATATTTTTTTACTCGTGGGTGCAGGACACTATAGTTAATTTATGTAGGCCTAAGTGAGGAGTGCAAAGTGTCTGAATAAATTTTGGTTTGACTATCAGTGGAGGAAAAACTTTGCAAACTTCTTTATGACTAACTCAAAAGGGATTCAACACAGCAAACATTTACTAGAGATGAAATGCACTGAAAAAAAAACATCCTGGAGCAGAAGAGAGAAACCAGCTGGGATCACAGACGTTAAATATTTCCCTTACTGGTCAGTTAATTTGGAGCTGATCAAAGCTGCCTTGCCCTGGAGACACTGGTGAGTAAACAGGTCAGGTTATCAAAGCAGACTCTCTTTATTCACAGGGACTTGAATATAAGACCACCACCGAAGGGTCCGTGGCCACTGGAGAGGGTTCAAACCTGACGAATCTACTGTGATCAGAGACAAGCTGGTGAAGAGCTGCCACACAAGACAGAAAGCAGAACCGCACGGCACTGGAAAGTATCTGCCAAAGACATGGGCGAATTTTTGTGGTAAGGTTTAAAAAAAAAAACATTCAGGAAATTCCCAGCATCCTCCCGTTGCCATATGGGATTTGGGTGGCCTTGAATGCTCAGTGTGAATAGATGCATTGTTGCTCTCAGTCTTCAATAGGTTGTAGATCATGGCACGGAAAAACAATGGAATGAATCAACCGAGGACCTTTGTACGGTCAAGTGAGGCCCATCTAAGAAAAAGCACAGCAGGTAGACGTATGATTTAGCATGGAGGAATAACTCAACAGACAATAGGTTGATCGCTGACTCAGACACAATTGACTGACAGGAGGAGTGAGTGGGAGTCCGAAACGAGAGTAAAGCCTTGTTTATACTTTATGCGAGCCTCCACAAACAGACGAGGCATTTATACTTGACGCGCTCGTCGTTGTACTATTCTTTGTAACGACAGGGGGCGAGTCTGAGTAATTATCCTCTAAACCATCAGGAATCAGCGGTGAGAAGAAGTACGGTACACACGTGAATGTTTATTTTAATAGCGTACACTACACCAAAACCACACTACAAAAGAAATCATGTAAAGCAGTAAACCTTGAGATTAATTTCTTGTGACATTAGAACAAAAAAAATGAATATGAGAACGTAGCCTGCACACCTAAATTAGCGATATCTTACATATTTTCTAATTTCCCTAAACATTTTCATTTAGCTTTGTGAACATTTTAATAAAACATGGACCTTTCTTATAATTAAAAGGGCTTATATCTGCTATTGTATGCTCATTTTTTCAAATGTAAGCAAATAATTTAGACGCACAAACTGTGTGCCGGTGCATTGAGAAGTGCTCTGCCAGATTCGGCTCGAAGTCGTGAATCTTCGGATGCGAAGCCACGCGGAAAGTTACAAAAAACGCTGAATGCGAGATGCGGTCTCGCGCACTCACCCGCATGATCCCCCACACCGCAATTACGTAATTTTTGCGAGTATAAAACCTAGCTTAAGGAAGGTGACAGTGCTCTCATTTCCTCTCGCTCTGTTCAATCATTTAACAGTGTTTCTTCCAAAAGGTGAGTGGCCATCTCAGGTTCCCCATGCAGATGAGGCCAAGGGGTTCAGCCAGAGGGGAGTAAGCTGGATTGGAGAATGAATGAGTTTAACCACTCACTGTTTCAAATCAGTCACTCTCTCACTCACTCATCAGGTCTCCTCTCGGGTTTCTAGCGTTGTGGAAAAGAGGGGGAAAACATCTAAAATTACAAACTCCCCTCCGTTCATCACAGTTTGATGTTCTATTAAAAGTGCAGCTATTTCGAGTGGGAAGTTCCCAGAACTTCTCAAAGAGGGAGGTGAAACTGCTCCAAAGGTGTAATCAGAGGCAGAAATGAGAGGTTATAAGTCGTACTCACAGTTGTACTTTTCTTTTTGACTTTTAGCAGCTTAGCAGCCTCAAAGCACTGCGCTCTTCCTTTGTCGCTTCAAGAGCCCTTTTCTCAAAGCGGTTTAACTGTGACAGAACTGGATGTGGAAGCCAAACACAAAACGCATGGTGTTGTGCAAATATCAGCTTCGATTAACTTCAGCAATCTTGACCCAAAGCGATGATGCTTTGGGTCAAGAGTCACCGTCCGCCCTTGACCCAGCTAGAGCGCACGTTACTCAGAGACACACACTCCATCCCTGAAGCCAATCTCTTCAGCAAGAGGACTTGATTGGACATTGCAATCCCCGGAGCAATCACACTCCCTCCAGCGCTCTCAAACGTCCTTCTCCACTGGAAAACATTCACCTCGCTTTATTCTGCGTCTACTCCTTAATAGGGCTGGGTATCGAGTTCGTGTCTAAATTACACTTAACTTAACAGAGAGATCTGTTATCAGAGGTGACTGTGTAATGCATTTCAATTCATTTTCATTCAGTTTCATTGTTAAACAATGCATTAAGTTAAGGCAGAAACAAGGAGCTCATTGAAGTAAAGAATACATGTTGTTAAATGGAGTGCAAAATAGTAAACAAACTGAAAAAATAAAGTTCATAAAATTGGTATCGAAAAAAGTATCGTTCAGGAACCGGTATCGAAGTCAAGGTATCGATATCGGTATCGAAAATTTTGTTACGATACCCAGCCCTACTCCTTAACATTACATTTAATCATTTAGCAGATGCTTTTATCCAAAGTGACTTACAAATAAGGAGAGCAATAGAAGCGGTTAAACTAACAATAGGACAACAATATGTAAGTGCTATGACCCTTCCCAGTTTAATCTAACAGAGTTTTTTTAGATATAGAATAGAAGAGAAGAGAAATTGTTAGTATTATTGTATCAAGTGTTGCCTCATGGACCTTAGTCTAACCTTAGGATTCATTCATAACTGGTGTATGAAAAGACAGCAGATTTAGAAAGCTGTCGACTGTGATCCATCAACGCAGAGCTGTGGAGCTGCTCAGTCATCTTGGGTCTGAAAGTTAAGACAGAGAGTGTCGTATTGGGCCAGAGAGAAGTTAACCAGTGCAAACTAATCAAGTTAAATCCCAAAAGTGCACAACTGATAAACGAAGTGCTAATGCAAATCGCAGTGTATTCGTTTGTGGTTTGTGGTGTTTATCCCGAGGTTTACCGCAGACCGCCGGATCCAGGGCATATCCAGATCTGATGAAGGACCATCACATGGACACGTCGACACGCATTATCAGGGCTGTGAAGGTCCATGGACACCTCACCACTCATCTCCTCACCGGCCGGATGACCCTACCCAACCAGATGAACTGGATAATATCGTGAAAGTTCTGATCCCATCTGACTCCTGGCATTATGCTGCCTAACTCATAATCATACACTGTTCATTCGTTGGCCAAAGGAGGACTGGCCCCCCGACTGAGCCTGGGTTCTCCCAAGGTTTTTTTCTCCATTCTGTCACCTGATGGAGTTTTGGTTCCTTGCCACTGTTGCCTTCGCCTTTTGGCTTGCTTAGTTGGGGACATTTAATTTTCAATTGAACAATACTATTACAACATTGTTTTCCTGTTATCTCTGTAAAGCTGCTTTGAAACAATTTGTATTGTAAAAAGCGCTATATAAATAAAGGTGACTTGACTTGGTGATTCAGTTGGTCTTGCACTGAGATTCAGAGATTCATTCGCAAAAAGAAAGACAGATTGACTCTGTGTGAATTGGCCATCAAAGCCGCCCCATTGTGACAGAAAATGAAATTCGCAATTAAGCCTGTAATATGTGTCAAAACACATTAACTTGGCTTTAGCTCAAGCAACATCTTGCACTTTGTGCAAAGCCCAACATTCACAACTGAGTTACCATCCATCCTCATGGGTCCAGACGTCTAACCACGGTCCACACTAATGATGTCGTCCCGAAGATGATGGCCTGATACAAGCACCGCACATTAAATCAAACAGGCAATGGAGTTAAACAGTGTCAGACAGAGTAAACGCAACTGCGCTACCAGCCTGCACAACGAGAGAAAATAGGTAAATGCTTGGTGCTAATTACAGCTGACAGACCACTGGAGTGTGTTTCAGAAAAAAGTAGAGGGTCAGGATGAGGTATAGAAACACAAATTGATGAACACACTCACACACAGACACAGCATTCACAGAAACCACATCGATAATGCTTATTCTGTGGTCTGGGGACATGCATGGCAGAGTTTAAATAACTTTAATAAACCTGATCTTGTTCGAATTGGAAAAAGAGGCCCACACAGGGCAGCATGTATCAAGCGGATGAGAAGACATTACTCAAGATATTACATTGCTCTGTTCTAAACCTGCCTTGTGTCTAAAGCCTACATAGCCAGTTACCTTCTAAGACAGCATCCAAATTGCAAAGAAACTTCACAACTACAAGAGAAAAGAAACAGGTAGGCGTCTGGACCCACGCGTGTGGAAGTTAACTGTACTGTGAATGTTGTTCTTTGTGCTGAATTGTGCACAAATTACTGATTTGACTGATTATTACATAGTTTAAATGAATATATTTTTCGCTAACTGTGATTTTGTATATACATTTGTGACCCTGGATGACAAAACCAGTCACATGGGTAATTTTTCGAGATACAACTATTTGAAAATCTGGAATCTGAGGGTGCAAAAAAATCAAAACATTGAGAAAATCGCCTTTAAAGTTGTCCATTTATGTTCGCGATTGTGCTGCATCCACTCACAAAATAAATGTTTTATACATTTACGGTAGGAAATATACAAAATATCTTTATGAAACATGATCTTTACTTAATAGCCTAATGATTTTTGGCATAAAAGAAAAATGTATCATTTTGACCCATTCAATGTCTTGTTGGCTATTCCTACAAATATACCCGTCTGATCCAGGGTCACATTTCTAAAATACATAACTTGGACAGTTACCTCTGATAACAGATCACTCTAAATTGTAATGTGGACTCGTGCACTTTCTGTCAAGCTGTTTTAAAAAAATTATGAGTATTGTGAAAAGCACTATAACAAATAAATGTGCATTGAATTTGAAATGTTCTACATCAGCACACAAATAATACTCTTCACAGAATCGCACAGGACTCACAATTGATTCCAGCATGTTGCAAACAAACATTATTATAGGGGGAAAAGTCCTTTTAATTAGACTGAATTGTATTCAATTTTGAAAAGTGTCCTTTTTTCACTGAGCTCTACATTGTGTCACTGCTGACTAAGAGTCTCTCGAAAAGAATATAGCTTAAAAAGCATTATAATTAATCTGCCAAGCTTTTTAAAAAAGCCAGCATGATACCTTAAAATGCTGTCTGAGTAGGTAGCTCTCTTGGTCTTGGAACAGAGCAAGCGTGTCTGCGGTGCGTTTCTGAGAGCGGCAGGGGTTCTGTCCCTGTCCTGTTGTGTTTTTATGAGAGCACTCTGGAGCGTTGCACCATTTGTCTCCCAGTTGCTTCCAGGAAGCAGTTTATAAATACACTGTGAGTCTTCCCACAATTATTTTATGACATAGGGAGTTTCAAGAGACTCTAGATGCAAAAACTTGCCACTTTTTGTTTCCCCTCTGGTGACGTTTACCCACAAACAAAGTCTTACTGAGAGAATCAAGAGGGTTAACATCAGCACAGGAAATAGTCACTGCTTTGTGCTGCTGTGTCAAATGTCTTTTTCTGTGGTCATTTTAAAAGGGCAAGAAATAAGAAAAGTTCACTGGAACTGTCTCTCTCTTTCCCTCTCCTGCTCGTGATCCACTCTGCATCCCTCTGGGCCCTTTCAAGCAGCGGTGGAAAGCGGCCTAAAAAACACGGGGTGGAAAAGGTTTTCAGCAAGTTAATTACAACAGGGTGAGGGCTGTGAAAGGCCGCATTGTTTGTGTCAGGGCCAGTCAGCATCAAAGGTCTGATTCAGTCGCGTTCAGCGCACCTCAAACCCCGCTGGGCTGGACGGCACACTACGTTAAACACCGGCCTTAAAGATGCCCTTGTGGCTATTTGCTGTTTTTTTTCAAAGTGATGAAACAATATTTGGAGTAGCAGAATAAACACGATGAGAGGTAATGGGCCAAAGGGGAGGAAGGGGGCGTCATGCAGTTTGGGTCTAGTCAACGGCGTTCTTGTTTGCCATGTTTACTCTGCAAAAAAAAGAGTCCGATAGGTTATCCTTATCAGGGCTTTTTTCTTCTATTGTGGCACAAACACAACACACCATATGAGTAGGGCTGCATGATTAATCACGCTTTAACCGATTTGGATTTTTACACTGCGAATTTGAGTTGCTTATAACGTGCATTTGAAAAAGCAACGTGTCAAACATCTTTCCAAAACATAAGAAGCATTTATGAATTCAAGTTAATAAATCAAAGCATTTCAATCTTCTGTTTATTCAGCTACAGATAGTATGATGCCCATAGGGATTTATTTGTGTGTGTGTGTGTGTGTGTGTGTGTGTGTGTGTGTGTGTGTGTGTGTGTGTGTGTGTGTGTGTGTGTGTGTGTGTGTGTGTGTGTGTGTGTGTGTGTGTGTGTGTGTGTGTGTGTGTGTGTGTGTGTGTGTGTGTGTGTGTGTGTGTGTGTGTACCAGCATTTACTACCGATCACAGAGCCGTACTTCACTGACAAGCTGCGCATAAAATAATCACAGCCTTTGCCAAATCGCGTGCGGTTTCATTTCGATTAATCGTGCAGCCCTAAAAAGGAGTTAGATGATCAGGAAATGACATCATGAGCATCCGAAGCTGAAGCTGGCAAACAGGCCATCTTCTGTGGTTGCATATAGCATGTGAATCTCCACGGAGTGGACTGTGGGCAGCGCCATATGTAATGGAAACCAGACTAATGATACAAAACAACAAAAACAAAGAGCAGGGAAAAGCTGAATGTCATTAAAAGATGCATGCGTGTCTATGCTGGGAAGCAGACTGTTTATGCTCTTATTTCATTCTGGGGGCAACAGTTACATCCGTGGAGCACCAGAAACTATGTGAAAACATTTTCTCCTCTATTTTTTCCTCTCAACGTGGCACATTTGCAGACGCGCTGTACCTCATACTGTGAAAAGCAATTTGTATTTTGGGCGGGTCGTACCTGAGTCCCAATTATGTTATCAAAGACAAAAGCAGCCGCTGTGGAGAACGTCTCAGGTTACTATTGTAACCATAGTTCCCTGAGAAACAGGGAACGAGACGATGCGTCGAACGACACGGTGGGAACGCCTCTTGCGTGATTGCGTCTGAAGCATCTATGCCAACTAGTCCAATGGAATGAGAGAATGAGCGTCACGGGCGGGTGACGTCATGAACCAGGAAAGGATAAGAGCACTTCCGCTGCTCGCCGGCATTTAGCTTCGACAGTTGCCGAAGCAAGCCGATCGCAGGGACGCAGGAAGTATGGCAGGGGGACGCATCGTCTCGTTCCCTGTTTCTCAGGGAACTATGGTTACAATAGTAACCTGAGACGTTCCCTTTATCGAAAAAGGGAACTTCGAGATGCGTCGAACGACACGGTGGGAACGAGAATACCCAACCCGCCATAATTACAAGTACCTGAGTGTCAGTCTGTTGATCTAAGCACTCAGCACCTGAGAACCTGGGGCAGCATCCAGGTCCAAACTGTAAAATCTCACGAATGTGAGCGGAGAGGACCAGCCCGCCGCATCACAAACATCTTGAAGAGATACCCCCTGCAATATGGCTTTAGAAGCCGCCATACTCCTGGTCGAGTGGGCTCGGACCACCAAAGGACAAGGCTGGCCCGAGTACTCGTATGCAGTGAAATAGCCTCGACTATCCACTTACTGACTGTCTGTTTTGAAGCAGGAAGACCTTTCTTAGGTGATCCAAAGCAAATCAGTAATTGGTCGGACTTTCTGAATGAGGATGTCCGATGTACATATGTGTCCAATGCTCGCACTGGACACAACAAGTGCAGTCTTTCCTGGTCCGCAGTTGCAAATGGAGGAGGACAGAAAGCCTGCAGCACAATAGGCCTCGGAGTCAAGGTTGGAACCTTAGGGACGTATCCCTGTTTTGGGTATAGGAACGCCTTGACCATCCCCGGTGCAAATTCAAGGCAGGTGGGGGAGACCGAAAGAGCCTGAAGGTCGCCAACTCTCTTTAGGGACGAAATAGCTAGCAGAAAGATAGTCTTGAAAGTCAGGAACTTTTCTGAGACCGAATCTAAGGGCTCGAATGGGGCCCTAGACAGGCCTTCTAGAACTATAGTCAAATCCCAAGCTGGCACCTTAGTGCGGATTGCAGGCCTCAGCCTCAAAGTGCCACGAAGGAAATGTGTAATCAGGGGGTCTCGACCCAAAGATATACCTCCCACCATAGTAAGGTAAGCCGCAATGGCTGCCACGTAAACTTTTAGTGTGGAAGGACAAAGACCTGACACAAAGCGCTCCTGCAGGAACTCGAGTACTGTGTTGACAGAACAGTTAACTGGATCCCACTGGTGTCGGTGACACCATAGGAGAAACTCTCCATTTAAGCGCATAAAGTTTCCTCGTAGCCGGAGCTCTGGAGCTTAGGATGGTCTCAACAGCCTCAGCTGAAAGACCACTATCTATAAGTTGGGCCCCCTCAGAGGCCAAACCCAAAGATTCCATATCTCTGGCCGAGGGTGAAATATTGTGCCCCCGGCCTAAGACAGAAGGTCCCTCCTCAAAGGGATCTCCAATGGAGGCCCGTCTAGCAGAAGGATCAGGTCCGCAAACCAGATCCGACTTGGCCAGCGTGGTGCTACTAGCAGTAGGCTTATTCCATACCGACGGACCCGCTCCAGAACTCCTGGGAGCGAGCAACAGGGGGAAAGGCGTACAGACGTAGCCTCGGCCACGTCTGCACCATGGCGTCCAGCCCCAGGGGGGCTGGGTGCGTCAGAGAATACCAGAGAGGACAGTGCGTCGTGTTCTGAGACGCGAACAGATCCACCTCTGCCTGACCATATGCCTCCCAGATTTTCTCCACCGCCTCGGGGTGGAGTCTCCAATCCCCTGGCCTCAGCTCCTGCCTCGACAGGATGTCTGCTCCTATATTCTGGTCCCCAGGAATATACACTGCCCTCAGGGAGAGTACCTTCCCCAGAGACCACAGGAGGATCTGGTGCGCGAGTTTGCAAAGCGGACGCGAGCGCAGACCCCCCTGGCGGTTCAGATAAGAGACCACTGATGTGTTGTCTGTTCGAACGAGCACATGATGGCCTCTTAGGTCCGGAAGGAAATGTCTCAACGCATTGAAGACGGCCATCATCTCCAGGCAATTTATGTGCCACGAAAGATGATGGCTTTTCCACAGACCCTGAACCGAGCGGCCTTCCATTACCGCTCCCCAGCCGGTGAGGGAAGCATCTGTCGAGATCACAACTCGATGGCAAAGAGCTCCCAACACCGGACCCTGGGTTAAGAACCAGTGTTTACTACATATAACTAAGGCACGAAAGCATCGCCGCGTGACCTTGATATGCAAGTGGGTTTCCCCTCGGGGAGAACCCTCTGGTCCTGAGCCAGCACTGTAAAGGTCTCATATACAGCATGCCAAAAGGAATTCCGTTGGACACTGCTGCCAGTAGACCCAACAGTCTCTCGAACTGTTTACAATGCGTGACTGGTTTTGGGTTAAGAACCAGTGTTTACTACATATAACTAAGGCACGAAAGCATCGCCGCGTGACCTTGATATGCAAAGTGGGTTTCCCCTCGGGGAGAACCCTCTGGTCCTGAGCCAGCGCTGTAAAGGTCTCATGTACAGCATGCCAAAAGGAATTCCGTTGGACGCTGCTGCAACAAGACCCGACAGTCTCTTGAACTGTTTTACAGTGCGTGACTGGCCTAGCCTCAGCTCTTCTGTGGCTGTTAGGATACTAAATCCCGTACCACACCAAGGAAAGTGGTTCTCAATACTGGAGAAAGCACACTCTTCTTGGTATTGAGCCTCAACCCCAACATCTGCATATGAGCGAGAACGACACCTCGGTGCCGAACCGCCAACTGCTCTGATTCCGCTAGAATCAGCCAGTCGTCGATATAATTCAGAATGCGAACGGGTGACAAAGCTAGGCCGAAAGGAAGAACCCGATATTGGTATTCTTTGCCCCTGAAAGAAAACCATAGGAACTTCCTGTGCTGAGGGAGGATGGAGATATGGAAGTATGCATCCTTTAGATCTATCGTGACAAACCAGTCCTCGGATCTGATTTGGGTCACGATCTGTTTGAGGGTCAGCTATCTTGAACTTTAGTTTCCGAACTGACCGAATTAACAGGCGAAGATCTAAAAAAGGAACGCAACCCTCCATCCTTTTTTGGAACAATAAAATAATGGCTGTAAAAACCCGACTCTCTGACGGGTGAGTACACCTGTTCTATAGCTTCTTTTGCTAACAGGGCCTTTACTTCTTGTTCCATTACCAGAGCCTGCTCGGGATGCACCACTGTGGGCAGCACCCCGCTGTAATGAGGAGGACGAGAGCCAAACTGGATTCTGTATCCTCTCTCTACAATCTGCAGGACCCAATGAGAAATATTCGGCAGAAGCTTCCACGCTGCCAAAAAATTTACTAAGGGAACCAGCCTCTCGAGGCTGGCCTCTGGTGTTACTGAGAGAGCCAAATCTGGAGCCTGAAACATAATGGCAGGAACTACCTGACCTGACTACTCAAAAGCCCCCCTCAGAGGGCGCGAAACCAATGCTGTGCCGCAGCATAGCATCAGCGACTCGCTGGAGACCGCTGCGCCCTGAAGCACCGGAGGTGGCAGGGTTGGCAGGAGGGTCTCGTGAGGACCCCGAAATGGAACGGGCACCGTGTAATGAGGTGTACACCACTCCACTTCGGTCGGGGCTGTCCTCACTTTCTGTGCACATAATATGATGAACTAGACGGCTGGAGCTGCTCACGCCCAGCAGCCCCAGGGGGCTGGACACAGCGAGGGAGAAACCTTATTATATATATTTTTTATATATATATATATATATATAATGCATCACCTAACAACGAACGCATGGAATGCGTCGCCGAAGAGACGCGAAGGCTCAAATTTCACTATATCCAGAACCCCAGCAGATCGGCCTGATAAGCCTGGAGCATTATACTATAGTTTTCTATAAACATTCTCCAGCTGACCTGCTGCCGTATAAGCTTTACCCATAAAACCAAAGTAGCTATAATTAAACCTACGCGCTGCCTCGGCAAACGCGAGATCCCAGCCACAGAACCTTATTTTGCAAAGTACACTCGAAATCTAAGCGGTGCCTCGGCAAACGCGAGATCCGAGCTAGATTCTGATTACAACATTGAACCTACGCGCTGCCTCGGCAAACGCGAGATTCTTTAGTGATAGGTTTATTGAGCAAAGCAGAGGCTTTAAATGACGATGCTGGACCAGGTGAAAACAGCATTTTTCTATTTTTTTTTTTTTTTCCAGCCTGGGGCATTATATCATAACCGTAATCTTTCAACCCTTGAATAAATCTTTAACACGAGGGCTGAAAGTAGTAATAAAATACGGTTTATCCCACAATTTAAATAATCAGTGTGTAAATCAGGGAAAAGGGAAGCCTCGTGGTGGAGATAATGTGATAGATGTAGGAAACGCTCGATATTTTTAGTTTTTAGGAGCGTCCCTAATCTCAGCTGGCCATTAAATATTTAATTTATTAACAGCACGGGACAAAACCTCCACCAGTTCATCATATACTGGGGAAATAGATGGCGAATCTAATTCAACAGTGTGTGTGCTTGCTTTCACTTTCAATATTCTAAAACATTTAACCTCCTCGGAGGAGAATATGAAGGAAAAAGGGCTCTCTCTCCCCGAGCGGAAGAAACCGCAGAGCGTGCTTCCGACACCGGGGAGATAGAGCTGGATCTTCCGGGTAAGGAAGGAAAAAAGGCCCACGGACCCGTTTCAAACCCCTCCAAAAGATCCATCTGCGATCCCCAGGAATGCATTCCCCACGCTGCCTCGGCAAACGCGGGTCCTGGGAATCGCAAGCCTGTCACTATCATACAGAGTGACAGGCGAGAGCAGAGCATACTATTTCACAGAGTTGGAACTCAGCCCCCACCTTTTTTTCTTTCAAGGGCTGAGAAGTATGCTCTACCCCAAACAAATTAAACAAAACTCGTGTGTGTCCCCACCCGTTTAAATAAACGCGGGCAGGGAGAAACACACTGTTTGTAATTTGTTTCGCCATAACGTTTCCATACAATATTGCAACAGACAACAATAAATAGACAGAGACAGTTTTGACACAGATCGCTTGCTGAGGCAACAGAAGCTAAATGCCGGCGAGCAGCGGAAGTGCTCTTATCCTTTCCTGGTTCATGACGTCACCCGCCCGTGACGCTCATTCTCTCATTCCATTGGACTAGTTGGCATAGATGCTTCAGACGCAATCACGCAAGAGGCGTTCCCACCGTGTCGTTCGACGCATCTCGAAGTTCCCTTTTTCGATAAAGGGAACTCCGAGTTCTCTGGCAAATTGACTCTCTGCATTTATTCCCTTTCAATTTTCTTTCCTGTGATAACCTATTTCCTGTTAAAACAGGAAGTTAGGGTGGGACATAAGCAATAGCTAGTCCTATAAGTGGGAGAAAACATTCTTATTCTTGAGACAAAAATCTGCAGACGAGTCATTAGTGTAACAGTACATATCTTTTGGTTCGGCACGCATTTATAATAAATGCAGCGTTGTTTTAACAACTTCATTGGCTTCAAACTAACTCACACAGATGTCCTGTCAGATGCATGTGCTGTTTATTGCATTTGATGCATTTAGTATTTCCCTTTTGCATAAAGGGCTCGCCCTGACAGCAAGTGAGTGTCCGTTAAACTTCACAGACTTACATACGTAAGGATTTTTGCATACTGTTAATCCCCTGTGAGTCATAGATGTTTCTGCCCATTTTCCTGGAACAAAAAAGACTGCAGATTGTAAATGCTAAATCAGCTTTTAGGAGGACACTAACATATAGATGTTGGCCTCAAAGCTACAAACCCAAATTAAATGGGGGTATTTAAAGACAATCTGTCAAATAAACTCTTGCAATATTACAAAACAACCCCCCTCAAATGCATGCCTCGCTCAAAAACATAAGAGTGCAAGTAGACGGCGGGGTCACGACTGAACAGATGTCTGGAATAAGATATGACAGCGGGCTACAAGAACAAAAAGCATTGCATGTTCTGCATCAAACGCATGTTCTTTAGATGGCACAATCAAAGGACAGATGATTAAACTCGCCGTGCCCCACTGTGAGCGGGCCCAGGGTGTATTTGGGGATGTAATTACAGGACTGGAGACTGGGTTAGATCACGCCGGAGGAGTTTTCCTCTCTGGCACTCACCTGCATCACATTAGAAGAGATGAGAGAGCTTAGGACAGGGAAATGAAACTGTTTACCCAAGAGTCACTCATCAGTAAATCAATGCTAGACAGGGCGGCCCATGGGTTCTGGCAGGATATCCTGACTCTACGACTACAGGACCTGCTGTGTGTGACCTGAGGTGGGTGTTTTAAGTAGGAAAGTATACATACACGTTGTTATCCTGTGATAATAGACCGCAGTAGTGACCGCTCTTGTGACAGTTCTTGATCCAAAACAAACAGCTATGAGATGAATTGACACATTTGATTAAAAATTTGAAATATAAAAATGTGACCCTGGACCACAAAACCAGTCACAAGGGTCAATTTCCTGAAATTGAGATTTATACACCATTTGAAATCTGAATAAATAAGCTTTCCCTTGATGTATGGTTTGTTAGGATAGGACAATATTTTGCAGATTTTGAAAATCTTGAATCTGAGGGTCCAAAAAAATCTAAACATTGAGAAAATCGCCTTTAAAGTTGTGCATTTATGTTCGCGATATTGTTGCATTCACTCACAAAAATATTTTTTATTATATATTTATGGTAGGAAATTTACAAAATATCTTCATGAAACATAATCTTTACTTATTAACCCAATGATTTTTGGCATAAAAGAAAAAAAAAATCAATCATTTTGACCAATACAATGTATTTTTGGCTATTGCCACATATATACCAGTGCGACTTGTGACTGGTTTTGTGTTCAAGAGTCACAAATATAAAAGCTAAACAAAAAGCATTGGTTATTATAGAGGATTCTTCTCATCCCTGACATTCTAAACTTCATGTTTACCATCAAGGAGACGTTTTAGACAACTTCGGGCAAGTAAAATGTGTACCGAATTGAATTTGTGCCAAGTGCTGCCATCAGAATTTTAGATGTTGAGAAGATATAAATATGATTAGGTGTGGATATGTATGTACATTATTGTTTTATATTTTTTATGTAAATTGTTATGTTGTATTCAGAACAAAAATCAGACACTTGCTAAAAATATGAAATATTTTGTTTGTTTACCAGCACATAATTTGGCCATTAACCAACATCAGAGAAACCTTAACATGCAAATATGTTGTTAAATTATTTAAAAATTGACTTGAGCTCAAAGCGGTTTGGCTGAAATAAAGTTTGGGAATCCTAAAGCACAGAGAATTATCAAAAGTATTTTCTGATCAAACACCACTGCTGTCTTTTATGCTCGAATGCTGCAAGATGACATTAAACAAATAACTAAACACTTCAGCAAGAGAACTAGCAACACTGCATCTACCATATTCTCATTAGCTCAAATTTTCTGAGATCAGTGTTTTTAAAAAGCAAAAGAAACTCGTGATTTATGAGCAGAATGACTTTTCTGTGCTAATTCTGGAAGAAAATCTGCAGGGCATTAACACATTAAGCACTCTTAACTTACACTGAAATCCTAAATTAGCCCAAATATTTAATGAATAAATGCGGCAGCTGACGCATAAAACGTTGAATTTATATAAACAAAGAGTACAAGATAAAGTTTGGCCTGCTTATGACGAGTCAGATTAAACGCTGCTGTTAATAGGCTTAATTAGGCGTCCACGTAACCCTGCTCCAAGATTCCTGATCCCGGGAAACGGAGGCGGCTAAGGAAGGGACTTTTGAACAGGATTACAGGAGACTAACATCACTCCATCGAAAACAAACCAGGCTTTGAAGGTGACGGGCGCCGAACGGGGTCCTGGACGCTGGCCGGCGCACCTGACAGAGAGGACACGGCCACTGACAGAATAAACAGCAGGATTAATGTCATTCTGAGCGGATCTCTCCCACGGATACTCCCAGTTTCTCCCACTAAGGGATTATCTGTCAGAGCCTGGCTGAATCACCGAACTAGACCCCCTCGGCTGTCTCTGGTCGTTGGCACGGCTCTCACTCACTGCTTCTTCAGGCCAGATCGGTTTATCATTAACCCGCCCCACCGGTGAGTAATGCGAAGTAGACAAGGACAAGACAAAACGACCTTCTGTCTGTGCGCGAGATGCCCGACCACCCCAATGCTTCAGCGCAAGCATATCTGATGACCCCCCATCCCTGACAAATCCGCCTCCAGGGAGCTTCCCAGACACGGATACCCCTGTCCGTTGTAATTGATCATTGGACGTCAGCTGGCAGGTAGAGCTTCGGGACCTGTGAAGAAAGAGGCTGGGGAGATAATGATTTAAGTGACTTTGTAGAGGTCAGAGGTTCGAGAGACGGAGGTCACATGGGACTCTTGTTTGGTTTACTTTGTCAGTGGCGAAACACGCCGGCGTTCTTTTGTTCTCGGACATCTCTGTCTTTGCACTTCGTATTGACAAAGAAAGTTCTGCTGCGGCAGAACTACGCTTCAGCCCATCATTATAAATCAGCCTGTTAAGAGTTATAAAATTTTAAAGAGCTGCTCTCTGGATTCACTCAGAGGTCTCCATTAAAGAGACTGAAACAGATGACGGCCAACAAGGCAACAAAGCGAGCCATACGTCTCTTCCAGTATTACCTAGCAACTCAAAATACACTCCATTTAATTCCTTAATGAATATTCCTGGTAGTGTTTGATTCATCAATGCATGTTATTCTAAAGAGAAAAATGCACCTTCATAATCTTAACCTCTAAGACCAGTTCCTATTCATCTGACACCATCAAATCCATCACTTCCTGATGGATAAAATCATGTGTTTGTTGTTAAATATCTTATTTATCTCATAAGCGCATCATTTCATTATGATTTTAACCTGTCAGACAAAGCCTAAACAAAAGTATCCTGAAAGTCCCTGTAAGCATATGTTTGCATTATTTTAATTGTGATATATTTTACAACCAAATTGTCATTTTTAAACTTAAAAACAAATATAAACTAAGATAAAGATAAACTGCATGATGCTAACAATGAAACACCATTACAGGAATTAAAATAGGTTGTGAATGGCATGTAATTGAGACCTTTTAGCCTTACAAAAAAGGGAATGTGGCAAGGGTTAAGAGTCTTACATTTCCATAAGATAAACTGCATGACACTGACAATGAAACAGGGATTGTTACTGTAGCTTTTGGACACGTCCCTAAACTACCAACCATCTTGGCAAGCTCTGCAAAACTGTAAGGCCTGTAACATGTAACCAGATCTTTGCCACAACGCTGTTTCTCACAGAGAATCTCTCATCTGTCGATAGAATGCATAGCGAGCATCATGTAAAGTGAGACGCAACCATCTAGTGATTATATACCAGCAACCCCCCTCTGTATGTACACACCAACCCCATTAAACGCATTCCTCTGTCTACATGCCCAAAGCCACCAAAAACAAAAAAGAGAAAACTTGGAAAACGTCAATGTGTAAGACGCACGACGGGCATTTTTTCGTATGTTAAAATACTCAAGAGTAAATACTTGATACTTGTTTTGACGAATGGCTTTTGGATAAAAGCTATTGTTGTATATTGTTGGCTCTTTGACGAATTGCTTTTCTCACTCTTTTGTAAGACGTGTCTGCTAAATACATAAATGTAAATGTGTCTTATAAATGCATTTAAATGTTCTATATAGAACTCTATTGTTCTTGACTCAATTTGAAAGAATTCTTTAAATTTCTCAAATTATTTCATAATACTTTGGTTTAAACAGGTTTTTTTTCAATTTTGCTTATAAAGCAAGTTTACGAGATGTTTAGTTCATAAAATACAAATAAAAATGAATTAAAACAAAATGAAATAAGTAAAACTAAATCCATCAAGATATTCAATGATGGGAAAAGATTTAATATATGAAACGCCTGACGGAACCGTTAAAGATCCTAAAAAGAACCTTTTCTTCTGGGAGTGAAATGTGAATGCATCTGATAAATGCATGAATGTAAATGTAGAGTCACTGTAAATAAACCACTGGTAGTTAGCTATAATTTGAGTGTCCAAACAATGGAAGGCAAAAGTGTTAAGAAAAACTCCAGTCATTATTTTTGCAATGTAATTTTGGTGACACTAGAAATCACCTTTAAGCTGCTCTAATGACGTCACGCAGCTATTTTCAAAGTTACAGTGAAAGAAAGAAAAGAAAGGTCTTTCTCTAAGCAGCAGTGAGAAATGAGAGCAGGAGATTATAAGCCTGGTGTGGTCTCCGGCATATTCTTGGCTGTAAGAATGAAGACAGATAGCAGAGGCATGAAGGGCTGGAGAAACCGGAGGGGAGGGAGGAAAGAGAAAGAGAAAGACTGAGAAAAACAGGCCACGCTGTTGGGCGTGGAGCACAATAGGGATGAAATATGGTGGCGAGCAGAAAGATGCTGATTAGTGGACAGCTTCCCAGAAAGATCTACCAACCCAACAACTGAACTCCTCCTCACAAAGATGCTTTCCATGGTCGCCTGTGGCTTTCGAGGGAGATTTTCGCCCCGCGCTCCATCCCTCCATCCGGATCGGCCCTTAATCTGGGTATCGGGAGCCTTCAGGCCTGCGGAGGCTGCGATTAACAACGGCAGGGAGATTGTGTGTTCCTAATAGTTACAGCCTTCAAGTGGTGTAACGCAATTACAGGGGCTGCAGACGAACGGCTAATGTGCATGCAACTAGCTCGCTGATATGGATCAGGTATTGAGTTGGCTGTTTTTAATTCACTTTCCAGCACAAAAACGGGGGCATTAGTTAGATTAGATGGGCTTAGGACGGGAGGGGTGGCGGAGGGCAAGTGAATTTGTTTAGTGCTGCCTGTCAATTACCATCTGAAACCTTCTGCTGAATGGTTATTTATCTTCAGAGGTGAGGGGAAGGGGGAACGACTCGACAGGACAAAACAAGGCCCGAATACGATTAATAAAGAGACTGTCCATTGACGAGGGCTACTCACGACCGTAGGCGAAACCATTTGGGTTATGATCATCAAAATGATGTATGAGGCAACATCCAAACCTTCTTCGTAATGTATTCTGACCGGAGCAGAAAAGTCTTGGCAAGTGCAACATTGCTCTCTACAGCGAAATAAGACAATAAGCAAACTAGAAGTGCTTGCAGGGCAGCAAATGAATAACATTACATTACGGGTAAAATAATAAAAAAATGTGCTGCCTGCGGAGATTAATAGTACTATGCAATATGGATGTGTGTGAGAAAGCCAATCAGTTCGGTAAGCAAATTCAGTAGGAAAATGCATGCAAGAAATATGGGTTGCGTGTTTTGAGGAAAGAAATGTAATTGTGATTTTCTGATATAAAAAAATTCTGTTGTTATATATCAAAATTACTATAATATTTTTATTTAAAGGCAGCAAAAGTATAACATTAAATTATGGGTAAAATAATTTATAACTCCATAATTTATAAATGGATGCAAGAAAGAAAAAGACATTCAGTTATAAACCACACCAGGCTTAAAATATCCTGCTCTCATATTATATATATATTATATATATCACATTTCACAGTGATATCATCACTTTGATTTTGAATGGTAAGTTAAATGGAAAATCCGAGTCAAATTTAGAAGAAAAGCAGTTCGACTGAGGTTATTGCAAAAAAAAAAAAAGAATAAGAATAGCCCAAGTCAAAGGAAATTTCACCACAGTGCTGCCTTGCAAACACTCATACAAGAGCCATAATACTTACGTACATAATACATAAAGCTTGGGGAAATTACCGACACAGATGAGTCGTGCGGGTTTTAGATTTTGCGACCAGCTGAGAGAATGAAAAAGAACAAATGATCAAAAAGCACCGCAACGTACAAAGAAACAATGCCGCTGAAATCTGCATATGGCCTACATTTCTTTGTTTTGAGCACACATAAAAACCTTGATGACTTTGTTCTCTCATAAAAACAATTATTTTATGAGCATCGAAAACCATTCAGATCCAAACGCACATTGATTGTTCCACGTATGGAAACGTTTGAAATGTTCACCTTCAGGGAGGCTGGGAAAGGCCATGCGAGACCCTAGTTAACAAATCATTATCTGCTTCATCTCTTCCATATCTGGTGAGAAACTCGAACCGGCGTTTTCCCCCTCTCACAAACGGCTCTTACAGCACATTCAGCTGGCTAAATAAAAAAGAAAATGGGGCTACTGTTTTCACCTCCAACCCACACGCACACATAATCGCAACAATATGGGGGAAAAATCCAGGCATGGGACGCCACGCCAGCTCAATGATATAAAGTTACTGCGGCTGGAGGGAAAATGCTTTTTATCATTTGCAGATTACACAACACAAGGGACTTTTCTGTAACCCCGAGACCACCGGGACAATGAGCGACTGTGAGTGATCTGAAATACACTTTTAAAATGGCCATCAAAAGCTATCAGTCACAGACTCGCAGTGTGTCAATGCACATTTCACTACAGCGCTCGTGAACCTGAGCAAAGACGAAAGGAAGGTAGAGACTCGAGGACAGAGCCGCCAGCCTCAGGAACACTTCAGACCAAATGACTAGGGCTTTGCTGGTAAACTTGATTTTTTTTTTTACTAGCCGGTAAAAAAAAAATTGTACATGAATGCTGTTTTTCGTGAATATTATGACACGAGTGAAGCACAAAGCTTTGTTTACAAAAGAAATAATAGGTTAGAAATTAAATGTTACATTGAAGCAATGGAAACATTTGGATTCGTGTGCCGAATGAGAGAGGTAAATTGAACGAGCCCATAAATGTAAACTTTGTCAGCTTTGTATTATGTTTTGCATTAATTATCTGGTCACCCGATTATCAGAGAATTTAACAATATTCCACTGGACATTAAATATCTTGTTTCTTTTCCCAATTCTTCACACACGTCTCGCCCATTTTCACAGGAGATTATAAACGTTTCTTCCTTCGGTTCGCTTTTAATTTGTCCTACAGCGTTTTTTTCTACTTCACCACAGTAAAAATGTGAATATAAGAGGCCTGATACCTTTTTGCTCACACGTCAAATTCTATGTTACACATTTTGTGCTTGTTATTATGGTACGGCAAGTCACGTTTATTTGTATAGCGCATTTCACACACGCTTTGGATCTCGACACGGCGGAAGATAAAATTCTCTCTTCATAACCTTTTACAACCAGTGTCTTTTGTTGCTTTGAACATGAGGAGAAAACATGAAGATATTAGAAAAGAGAAAGACTGTCTCTGTCCCGCTCGGGTCACCGTGATTTTGCCAAGTAAGACATGGTCCTGGATCAACATATTTTGTTGATCCTGGATCAACATTCCTGTCCCAAAATGTAGTCCTTACCCAATCCCTACCCCTAAACCTAACCCTACCCATAACTTTTCCCTAAAATCAGAGGGTAATGAAAGGTGACTGACACTAATGTTTAAATAGCTACTTCACGCTGGTTTTAAGCCTAAACCTGACATAAACTGTAAACTTGTCCCTCAAATCTGATTGGTTGATTGGAAAGTTGATCCAGGAACATGTGGTACTTGGTGAAATCACGTTGTCCCTTAAATATAAAACAAATATTTGTTAAATATATTTTTTAGGTTACCAATATTTACAGATATTTATTTCAATGTTTTACAGGCTGTAGTGTAGCGTTTCACTGACGGAAGTGCTAAAATTAACACGCTGATACAAAATGGAGGTTTAAGTCTTGTTTATTATTATTTGTATATTTATCCCCTAAAACTCCCACAGTCACAACCCTAGAGTAGAAATGACGGTGGTCCTTCTCTGAGAAAGGCTGGTCTTTCTGACTTTTATACATCAGTCAAGCCTCTCGTTTTTTGGTGCCTCTCTGCGATATCGACTCCTTTCAGATAAACGTCTCGGACTGCCCAAGACTGGCTCTCAAATGTCACTCATTTCTATTTTACGAGTTGTTTACACTCTTGAGAGTCTGAGCAGAGATTGTAGAAATACTATCATGTGTTCTGTCAGGCACTACTGAAAACAAACAAAGAGAGAAACAGCAAGTCCAGAGCTAAAAAGAGTAAATATTCATGCCTATATTTCATGTGCCGACGTCGCTAAAACTCAACCAGTGTGGAAACAAACTGCCAGAATGAGAAATCGGCTGAAACCAGACACGGCATGTGATTTCTTGCGTTCCCACTAAACGCAGCACAAAAGAGATCAGATTTCCACAAAAAATCATTTGCACATGACAAGGAAGGGGATGAAAAAGGAAACATGTATATGTGCAAGGGGAAAACGCCAGCTTTTGAGCTCAGCACTCTATTGTTTTGCAGACTTGAGGTTTTGATTTCCATATACAAATAGCAAGAAAACCGGTCAAGAATAGCAGCGGTTAATGTATCCGAATATGCCTTGTTGGGTTTAGGAAGAAATCGGAGAGTTATGCTATCCTAGACTCCCTCATTCGTCCTTCTTTTCCTCCTGTTTACTCCTTTTTCCTTTCTGGCCCAAATCATTGCTTTTGTTGGCGCAGAACCTCAGCGCTGGAACACGGCGGTACAATAAAACATTTCCCTCACAACAACAACGATAAAGCACAAAAATGCAACCAGTAAAGTGCAGAACTTTTGCAGTTTTATTGCAAGAACAACCATGTCGAGATTTACTGACGTGTTTTCTCACAAATGCGAGAGGCAAAAAAAAGTGTGCAGCGGGTAGAATTTATGTGAACGGCTACTGAAGGAAAGCATTCAAGGGGCTGTAAGTCAAATCTGACAACTCCCTGAAACGGCAACAGTGCGTTCGGCACTTCAGACTCGTGAATGAGCGCACCGCTGTTCCCTTTAAACAACTCACTGGTTCAGCGCCAGCCAGAATCTGGCAGGGTCGGCCCAGGATTCGACACATTTCCCGTGTCATGGGTGAATCCCTGCGTTTCTGTGAGAGTGTGTTAGAGACGCTTAATGCACGGAGAATCAGCCAACGCTCATTATTGCACTGAGTTTATGACCCCTGACTGACAGAGAGAAGCCGCCAACTGCATCCTGCAGACAGAAGGAGCTAAAAATGTCACAAGTTAATAATGAATGCACAGGCACATACACATTAACAAACTATGGCAGCGACACCAGGGGTGGGCGGCTTCATTCCTGAATCACGGAATGAGTAATTCAAGATCATGGTAACAGTATATTACGGTATAGTTACTGACACTGAAAATATTTTCTAGATATTTTGTCAAAACATTTGGTAACACTTTACAATACGGTTCATTAGTTAACATGAACTAAGAATGAACAATACTTCATCGTTTATTAATCTTAGTTAATATTAATTTCAACATTTACTAATACGTATTTAAGTCAAAGGTTGTATTAGTTAATGCACTGTGAAATAACATGAACAGCGGTATTTAATTTTATGAACTAACATTAACAAAGATTAATAAATACTGTAACAAATGTTTTGCTCATTGTTAGTTCTTGTTAGTTAATACATAATGTTAACTTATGAACCTTATTGTAAAGTGTTATCAAACATTTTCCAAAAGAAAAAGTACTTTATTTAATTTATAACCCTGGTATATACAGGGTTTTTCCTGCATAGACAATTATGAGGCGGCCGCCTCCGTCAAATTTCGTGCCGCCTCCGCCTCTCGACAAAATTAGGACAGACAGTCACGTGCTCATATACACTTTATCCACCGTGACAGTTCTGTCGCGATTCCCTCTTGTGTCCATTCTCTAACCGTGTAGTTTGCCGATAGTGCTGCACGGATCATAATCGCGGGTCGAGCGGGCCGAGTAATAAAAAACATTCCATTCAATCGAGGGTGGATGACAGCTAAATGAGTGTAATAAAGACACGGAACTCCCATCATGGTACCTAATGTACGGGCGGTAACAAAGTTGCGCTGTTGAGTCATAACAGTTATTTATAACATTAATTATAGTTAAGAAACAATATATAGGCTATACGACCAGAGTGCTGTTTTCCTGAATGTCATCACGATTGAAACCGAGATATTAATTTCATAACAGTTCAATAAAAAAATAGTTAAAATTAAGTTACTTACATTTTTAGACTGTTTTTGTTCTGTTTTAGCAGCGAAAATAGTTCCAAACAACAGAACCATATCGCGTCTCACAGCAACACTCATCCATGATTCATTACTGAATCATTCAGTCAGTGTTTTGAACTAATCGCTTGAGTCAAAGATTCAATTGCCCATTATTAAACCGCCTCATTCTGAATCAATCAGCCATTTGAAGGAATCGTTTACATTAACGACTCAATGACTCGCTCATTAAGACGGCCGCCTGCCCCCTCCTACTGGCGGTTTAGTTTCAAAGTATCATTCTTTTCAACATTACTTGTATATTCAAAAAAATCTCATTTAATACAGTTATAATTTTTCAATGTAAATTATTTAATTTGATTGGTAACAGACTAGTGTCTTATTATTTTAATTGAATGTATTGATAAAATGTAAGAATTTTAAATGAAATTTAGAGCATACTTTAAATAAAATTAGGGGGGAAATGCCCTTTATAAAAGGTACAAAAAATTATTCCGATAAGAGTGTTTTCAAAAATGAAACATTGACAATAAGTTTAAAGGGAGTAAAGCCTCTGTTTATTCTATAAAAAAAATGTAATTTTGCCAAAAGAAGAACTTTTAATTTAAATAAATGTTAATTGTGTGATATGTTACCATATTATCATGCTTAATTGAATAATTGTAATGTGATGATCAGATGCAGATATCTAAATCAAAGAATATGGGTGGTTGGCGGGTGGATTATTATTTATTTTTAACAACAGATTCGAGTGACTCAAAGTGCACCAGATTAATGAATTTATCTTTAAAATGTACAAAATTTTCTCCCGGGGGGGGGCCCCGGACCCCCCTAGTGTTACAATTTTACCACCTCCGCCTCATTTTGAGCCAGGAAAAACCCTGTATATATAAATATTATAATATTATATTATACACTGAGAAGGTTTTTTACTGAATATTAAATATATGGAATATAAAATGAGGCAAAAACAGCTTCAAATTATAGAAGACTTTTTTTTGTTTTAAACTAAATCCCCAAAAGGCATATTTGAAACCATAATAAAATAGTCAATATGAAAAAAAACTCAGTAGGACCGAATCACGGTAACACTATATCATGTTATAGTTGACACTGACTTCCACATTCCACTGAAAAAAATAAAATGGGTAATAAATAATAGTTTCATATTTCTTGATTTTTCCAGTGAATAAAATATTTTACTAAAAGAAAAAGTACTTTCGTGTTTCATTTAAAACTCTGGGTAAAAACCAAAAGATTATTCCTACAGACATAAAAAAGAAATAAGTGAAATTATATATATATATATATATATATATATATATATATATATATATATATATATATATATATATATTATATATATATATTATATATTAGAGCTGGGTAATAAATATCGATTTCTCGATATTAATCGATTCTCATTTTTACGAACCGATATCGATTCTTAAATCTCAAGAATCGATTAGTCATCCTGTTTCATTTGAATGAATGGAACATTGTAGCACGCATCCAAAACATCGCAATAATCTTTGTCCTTTGTTACTATTGATATGAAACAGTGTGAATTTTCAAATTACGTCCATTTTCTTTTGAAATTCAAAAACATAAATACCGTTTTGGCGCTGTGGCGTGAGATCGCTCTGGCGGAGCTCAAGAAAAGCAGCAGCACTGATCTCTCTTCCGGCTTAACACCAGTTACAGCGCGAAATAAACATGAATTTCAGATGAGCATCTGAAAGTGTGCTAAAAGATAGAGTACAACTTAGCGAAATCCGTATCATGTCACATTGATTCGCTCAATCAGTGTTTCAACCGTGGAAAGGCGTCAGTTAAACAGCTCTCTCTCATACAATGTCATGTATCGTCATATTTACCTCAGAAAAACCACATGTGACCATAAACTCGTTATTCAGCTAGAAAAAATAACTCTAGAGAGGAGCATTTTGCTAAATATATGCACAATATTACATATGCATTATAATCTTAATGTTCTTCAATATTTAATGCATATTTCAATAAATCTGGCAAGTTTTTATGACAGCCACCATTTAAATGTTTATATTTCATATAATCTTTATTATAAAAATATATAAAAGTGTAATTTAAAGTCCCCGTAAAGGCAATAAAAAAAAATTCTAAGCACATTATAAATGTTAGAAATGTATTGCTAAAACATATTACAAAGACTGAACTGTGAAGTACTGTTTGTATAGCTACAAAACAGCTAATTATTACCTTCATATTAGGCTAATGAAGCTTAGTAGGCTACAACTAGACTCCCATAGTTTACAGCGTTAGTTAAGAGATTTGATTTCCTTGAGAAAATTTGCCATTTATTGTAACTGATATCCAAAATAATCAATATTGAATCGAATCGAATCGATTTAGAATCGAAATCGAATTGCAAGCTTGTGAATCGAAATCGAATCGAATTGTGAAATTTGTGGCAATGCCCAGCCCTAATATATATATATATATATATATATATATATATATATATATATATATATATATATATACACACACACACATTTTTTATCATATTACATACTGTACACCAGGGATGGAAATTAGCACCGCCACCAGCCAAATGCGGGTGATTTTGTGTTGTGGCGGGTAAACTCGCTTCACCTACCGGCCACCGTGGCGGGTAAATAAAAATTGCATACTGTTTCACCCGGACGGCGGTCACATTTAGAGGAGGCACACCTTCAACACCCGCGCGCTTCTTCCGTCGAGGCTCGGCGTGGGAGCGCGAGAGGCGGTTTGCCGTCCAAAGGGAGAGCTAGCCGCGAGCGCATGGTCTATTTTAGGGCGGGGTAGCTCTCTTGTAGTAAAGAGCTAGGCGCGCGAACATCTACCCGCGCGCTTCTTCCGTCGAGGCGGTTTGCCGACCCAAAGGAGAGGTAGAGAGAGAGAGACGCGAGAGAGTGAGTTTAAGTGGCAGGCGCGAGCGCGATCGAAGTAAGTGTGTGTGTGTGTGTGTGTGTGTGTGGTGAGAGTGAGAGAGAGAAGAGAGAGAGAGAGAGAGAGAGAGAGAGAGAGAGAGAGAGAGAGAGAGAGAGAGAGAGAGAGAGAGAGAGAGAGAGAGAGAGAAGAGAGAGAGGGGGCGCGCAGGCGCGATCAGTGGAAGCATAAAAACATACATACAGGACATCATTCAAACTGCAAAGTGTTTATTATATTTGTGTACACTCGCAATAAAACACAACATTGTGCTATTGTCACACTCTAAACTCTTGTCAAACTGTAGCCTAACCTACAACTGTCACCCAACCACACAGACACACGCACGCGCAGTTTTAAAAGCAAAACATTTATCCAACCCCATTTCAAAACAGGTTACATCTTTTGGACATTCATCATATCGCATTGGTTTTCATTTCTTGTCCTCCGAGCAATCTGTTTTTTAAGTTACACATTCTACATTGATTGATTAAAAAAGAAAATCAAATGTGTTTTTAATGGTATATTATTTTATAAGGAAATCAATTATTTAATTCAGATGAGAATAAAGTTAAGGTTAATTAAAATTAAGGAAAACAAATAAATTGATCTGAAATATAGCAAATTAATATTAAATTCATTCAGGTACAATTACCAAACATATCTCAAGGTCTTTTTGTCTTTTTAATAATTTAATTAATAAACTAATTTTATAAAACTATTGTCAGTGCACTACAAATAAACTGGTTATATGCCTTTATTAATAAAACGTATACAACTTAAAAATACAAGGCTTAAGACATTTCTAAAAATGCCTTCTGCATTTTTGTTTTGCTTTTCACTCCATTGTACCGAAATCGTACCGAACCGTGACGTCTGAACCGAGGTATGAACCGAACCGTGACTTCTGTGTACCGTTCCACCCCTAATGCAATACAGTTTCATTATTGTTCATTATTATCCATACCTTACTATAAATAATTTGTGTGACTAAATCATGTTTTGCGCCAGTAACTGAAAAAGTTAGTAGCGCAAGTGCCACCAGTGGAAAAGGTTTGTGTAGTTCCCTGTCCAGCATAGAGTGCGGTTCAGCATCGGTTCAGTTTTTTGTTTAATCTGCCCTACTCATTTAATGAAATGTATATCAGTTCATGGTTTGTGTGTGTATAAGAGAGAAAGAGAAAATGTCAGTATTGCATTGAGACTTGAGATTAAATAAACTGCTTAAGTATTGTAGATCTTGTAGTATTAATTTTTACATGCAGTTACACATTGTCGGTTAAAAACAAGAAAGTGGCTGGTAAAAACATTGAGTGGCTGGTAGATTTTGAAATCCACCTGCCACAGTGGCCGGTGGACAAAAAAGTTAATTTCCATCCCTGCTGTACACCCTTTAAGAAAACTGCCCATTTTTGTACATTTTTCTGAGAAGGTTTTTTATGTAATACATGAAATATAAAATAAGCAAAAACAGCTTCATATTATAGAAGACTTTAAAAAAATACACAAAACAGTGTAAAATAAATGTTGTTTTTATGTATTATTTGAAACCATAATAAAATAGCCAATATACTGTACATAAAAATATGACCGCACATCAATTTAAATCTATATTAATGTGCCACGTTGTGCAGCTGTGAATATGAGTCTCTGTTTGCTGACACACTGTAAACACACCGTCATGCTGCCTATCCCTAACGAACACTAAAAAGACACAGAAGCTTTTGTGCACGAAGTCAGAAATGGCTGCTTTCACTCGGGTTGTTGTCAATAAACACAAAGTCACTTTATCCCAGTGCAATGCTGACTCTCCACTTTATCCAGCCATTCACCACTTCCATTACGGTTCCTATCACTTTAGAAGAGGATATATTATTTATCTACTTCCTTGTCTATGTTTGGAGGGCCTCGTTTGGGCCGGTGAATCGTTGTTGAAGTTTATTATGGAATTTTCCAAGTGCCCACAGGAGAGGGAATTTTCACTTAGCACCGATTCCAGTACTTCTATTTTAATAGGCTTTTTAAATGGTCAGATTTAATCAGAGGATTCCGGCCTGACGTTTTTCCGGTGTTTTTTCATTCCCGGGTGATTTTTATGATGCGGCAGCGAAGAATTAAATGGGGTTAAATGGGGTAAATGCAGTTTTGGGGTTTGGGCTTGTCGCTCGTCCCACCAATAGTAAAGCGTCCTCATCGAGGGCCCTGTGATTAGCAATGTTTAGCGCTCTCATTGGACACCTTTTTGTCTTTGGCAGTTCATCTCTATGCCCTCCATTCTTGTAGGTGATGGTGGTATTGTTGTGATACGCTTTTCCCCGCGGGTACGAACGCGGCAGGTCATGCAGAAAGCCTTCATTAAGGAGACTTATACTGTACGATTCTCAATCGGGCCAGTGCAAAATTAGCCCCAGTGAGCATGGCCCAGTTAAGCACTCGCGGCTCGCGGACCCTGGGGAAACGGCCTGGAGATGTGACTGAACATGAAAGTGCTGAGTTTGGGTTTACCGAGTGATATCACACACAGATAAACTAATGGTCCAAACACAGAGCAACTGCTTATACATGGAAAACAGAGACAAACACACAGCAAAATTAAGAGAACCACACCAGAACATGAAAGCAAGAGTTTTTGCCTCTGAAATGCTGCGACATGAGAAAACACAACATGCTAGATTATGAATCATAGAACTAGTACAAGGCAGAAAGACTCTCATTACTTTGTTCTGCACTAGATACTCAAATGCCAAAACGAGAACGCACGACTCGAACGGATCACACAATATGTGGCTCTAATTTAGCACCTCATTTAACCGGCCGAAAAAAACAACATTAAACATTGACATTGTGACACGCACTCACTGAAGCTTTCCTGTAATGGCCCGCACAGTTTAAAACTCTGCTTGGCAGTTTTGTAGATAACTAAAAAGAAGAAATATGGGGGGAATTATCCAGAAGATTGATTCTGCAGAGATGAATGCGTGGTATTCATGCATCTTTATCTGACAGGGTTTGTGCTCTCCGGGCCTTGGGTTTAGTTATTCTCTCTGACAAAACATGTTTGGGCTGGGTTGAGGATCTGTCAGAAGGAGAACGCTTCTTCAATGTCAGACGGTGAGCTGATAGTGCACAATCCAGACAAGGATCAGTCTAAAAGCCTCAAATGAAGAAAGATAACCTCCAGGATTCCCTCTGTAGAGCACATGGGGTTCATCTGACGTCTACTGTCTTAAAAGATGAAAAGTTATAATAAATGTAAAAAAGTAGCTTGAAAAAAGGAAGAATTTAGTAGGATGAGTCAGTTTATTATTTCATCTGCACTAAACAAGAATACTCTAATTATGTTGGTAACAAAAGTTGTTTTATTGACCTTACTTACTCAAAACCTGTCCCAAATGTTGTTCTAACTTTCCATCTGAACTAACAATTTTACACTGAACAAAGTTTGCAAGTTCCCCGCATGCATTGAAGCTTGAAATAATTATATGATAACTTATTATAAATGGTCATTGCTTCACATTTTTCTGCTTAATTTATGCTGAATTAAACACATCGAATTGAACATCTCACTCGCACTTGTCCATATAGCAAGCTGCCAGTATCAGGCTTTTAAAAAAGAAATGCAAAAGTATCACAGAGTGATCCCATGCAACACGCAAGCATTCTGGGGGTATCCAACAGGATTTAAATAAATGTAATGTATTATTTAATGAAAATCCTCACATTGGTCATTGGTATTCTTTGCTTGAATGTCATGAGAAATCAAGATGTACAAAAATGCAATATAGATGTTATTTAGGGTAACATACATTTTCATTTTAGGGTGAAATATCCCTTTAAGGTAATCAGATGAACAACAGTTCGCAGTTAACAAACTGACTGCAAATTTGCCTTTTTTTGTTTTGTTTTGTTTTGTTTTGTTTACAGTGCAGAAATAATCCGGTTGTGAACAACATTTAATGTTGACTAACCGAGAGCTTCTCTACTGCCCACAAAACACCTGTCCATGATAATAAAAAACAACTGCAGGTCTGTGCATTAAACTTAAAGCACGACTCAAGTAAAATTAAGCTTAAAAGGGGAGCCTGGCCTGAGGCAGCGTTTCTCTAATTACCCATCAAGGACCAGACCCTCAAGTCCCCCTTTGAGCTCCGACTTTACTGCCAAGTCAACAGTAGGACTTGCATTGACCTCTTATCATCTCTCTGGCTGCATGGGGCCTTTAATGGAAAGCAGAATCCAAAGGAAAACCTCAAAGTACCAAGTAAATGTATGTTCTTGTTTAAGCCCCATAAAAACAGGAAAGCACAAACATTTATCTGTGCTATGCTTTCATCTGCTGTCTGCCGAGCTAAAGAATAACAGAGCCAGGAGGCTGATAAAGTGAAGATAGGAAATGGAAACGCGTGGGTCTCATGTTCCCATGATTCCAGCAGGGCAGTGATTGCTTGTCCCGGCCTCCCTCTACGGTGAACAGCGGTGAACAGCCCTTTCATTACACAAGACTTCTACATCAGTATGCACAATAAAAATCCATCACATGATGGTCAATTTGGCCGGCGGACAAGCGTCGTGCATTAGCTAAGAATACTAATAATTTGACAAATGAAATTTTAGAGGCTTTGTGGCTATTTACAGAACTTGGATAGCATTGGATTGCATGCATTTCTTGGTCTTTGATTGACATACGGATTCAGCACACTGTCACCTCTAGTCAAGTCACCTTTATTTATATTGCTTTTTACAATGCAGAGCAGCTTTACAGAGATAACAGGAAAATAACGCAACAAAGTTTGTCTAGAGAGAAAAAAAGGCTTACATAGCAATGTGATTTTTTTTCTGCCATATAACGAGAAAATAAGAGCTTGCTAGTAAACTCGCTCGTGCACGCTGTGACAGTATTCCAGCAGGCATCTTGTTTGATTGGACACCACTTTTTGCCTACAGGGAGAGCAATCACACGACAGCGGAGCTAAAAGCAAAGTGTTTCTGGTGGGACCGTGTGCTTTTTATAGCCGAGGCCCATACATGCAATAAGCGAAAAACTGTGTTCTGCTATTATAAGCCACAATGACAAGAAAAAATGCAAGAACAACCATCCAAAATGACAAAGCTTTTACTGCAGGACTGTTCAGTTGTTACAAGACAAATGATGCAACATTCTGCTTCATTTAAGAAGGTCAGAGGTTAAGAGTGTATTTTCTGCACCACTAGAGGCAGCAAACAAAATAATGACTTTTCAAATATACGACTAAGAATATGCATATGTTTTGACTTATTTAATGCATCACTACCACAGTGACGTGAACAAACCCACAACACAAAGCATTAAACTTCACTCACTACACTGCAAAAAAATGCTTTTTCTGTAACATTTTACAATAAGGTTCCATTTAGTAACATTTGGTAACCATGAAAATTACTTCTAAAGCAATTTATTAATCTTACTTTATCTTGATACAGCTGTATTTTAATCAACTAACATTAACAACGATTAAAAAATACTGTAACAAATGTACTTATTGTTAGTTCATGTTGGTTAACGAAAGGGACCTTATTGTAAAGTGTTACCGATTTTGTACCATTTCAGACTTTTAACTTCAAAACTTCACGTTTAATTCACTGAGTTAAGGCCTGTTCACAGCAAGAACAATAACTACAAAGATAACTTTTACGATAACTATATTACGGTTAACAACGATATCGCTCAGTTTACTCTGTTCATGTGCTGCTGTTTTGTCATCTGTTGCTTTAAATGCTGATTGGCTGTGAATGTATAATTGTTAATAAGCTGGGGAAAAAAATCATTCAGAAAGTGATTCCAAACTGTTTCTCTGCGTCGTTATCGTTATAGTTGTGCTGTGGACTCTGCTATTCTAATCTTATATACTAAGAATTTCTTTAGAACTAAGTCTTTATCTTTATTGTCCATGGTATGAACGGGACTTTCCTTGCCATTTCTTTTTAACTTTGGTAAGAAATTTCTAAATTTCGAAGCCGAACGAAAGTACATTTCGGTTTGGTGCTGCAGAAAAATGACACACTTCAAAATGTTACGTCTGAGTGTTTTGCGTGGTCGGACACTGGCGCCGAACACCAGCAGGGCCAGTATGTGGTCGCGCACATTTATGGCCGGGCGTCGTCCGTTCCCAAAAGACTGAACTCTATCCTTCAAAACTGTAAAAAGAGGCGTCACTCTCCTCTCCATAACTGCCCTGAGTGAAACCCCTTGACTGGTAATAATTTCTCATCTCTCCCTCTCTCCATTTCCTGATCACAATTACCCTCTCCATGAGGAGCAGGGACTGTAAATTACATTTCTCTGATCCTCAGCTATAATTGGACACCAAGGATTCTCCGAGCAGCAGCCTTTCTGTAAGTGGAAAACAAAGAGGCTTTGAGCGTTTGGGTTTGGATTTCAAAAACGTGACTCATTACATTAAAAGAGAAGCGTAACATCACTCCATATTCAAGTTTACGTAAGGTTTGCACAAGTGCACGGTGCGCCCGAGTCATTTTATAAAAGAGATCTGTTGACAGACAGGTCGGTCACTTCTGCAGTGCAATGCTTGAAGTATCTCACTAATGGACTGATAATAGAACCCAGAGCTGCACTTTGATGCTTCCCCTGTAGTTTACAGGGTGACAGTGTGTGATTAATTGCACTCACTCCACTCCCCGTTCGCTTTTCCTCTTTTTTTGCAACGGATAGAGTCTGTCATTGCCGTGACTTTGCTCGCTCACCTACTTGCACAGCTGGATACGGTGCGATTCGCCGTAGACAATGCAGAGCGCATACTGTAATACATCTTTTACACAGCCAGAGCGCGACGTGACGTCAGGAGAAAAGAGCTGCAACCTCAGCACGACTTTCACAGCAATTATCACGAAAAAATATCCTCAGCACGGGGGAAGGCCAACAAACAGCATGTAATGCTGAAGTTTCTGATGACGCACCGTTTGGCTCGACCTTACCTTCACTAGCACGTGACTGTGTTAGATCTCATTTTCTACAACTAAAACGCTCTTTGAAATGCTCTACATCATTGCATCCTGAGGGAATTACGATATACGGTGGCACTAGGTCATACTATGGTAGCCGCTCGGCGCACAAAGCTCTCTTTGTGTTTCCAAACGTATTTGGAGAACGACCATGATGACTGTAACCTTAGTAGCGCCCATGAGACCCGACCGTTAGGCAATGAGGGAAGCGGTTAGAGTAATGATGATCGCAATAACATTCTCACTTACACTGAATATTTTTTTTTTATGAGCATTGAAAATATTTTCATACCAATAATACCATTAGGCATTCATAAACAAAGCTCAGAGGACACATAACAAAGAAAGTGAGATGACGGACATGGAAAAAGTGAACTCCTGCTTTGACGCACCATTTTTAAACGCTAATTATGTGTATAAGAGAACAAACAAGGCCTTTGTTTGCATAAAAAGAGGATAGAGAGGATTGCATATGGTTCTGCAGGAAAGAAAAGCTACATGAAAACAAATGTACAAGAATGGATTATGCATATTTGGGATCTTCTGCTTTCGCATATTCAAAACGACAGCCGATCTACTTCAGCCTCCGAATCCACACGGCCTTTTGCAGTTAAAGAGGATGACAAGATTGTCTTTTAAGTATTGTCAAGGGTTCTCAGGGTCGGGAAGCTCAGTTTTATCCCCCTCGCTCCCTCTTGACATTCACAGTCGCCTCTTATTCATATTCAGGCACTTGTGGTGGAGATGTCAGTGATTTTACTGTACTTGATTCAGGCACTTGCTCTTTATCGCTCTCTTCTCCTCATCGAAAGGGCCAAGAGAACACTGCGACGAGTGGGAATTCACACACTTAATTAAAACAAGTGCATCGACAGTGAAAAATAGGTGGATAAGGAGAGAAAAGGAGTGCGAAGGAATCTTTTTTTTTCATGCAGAATAGCTGAAACTATACTTTTGGCCGGTTCTCCAAGCACTAAAAAGATCCCCATGTGAACCGGAAACGTGTAGCTCATTAGTATCCAAAAAACCTATGGGCCATTAATTAGTCGCAAACAATGTTCTCCCTAAATATCGACTTCTTAATGGACACGAAGAGACTTGGTTCGTGTTCCCATTAGAGTCGATGGCATTGGCCTCCGAGGGCTTTTGGAATCGGGCTTATGTCATCCTGCGATGCCCTTCAGACACTGGAGCAGGATAGTTTTTCCTCATCCTTTCCTTGTTCC
>CM070841.1:30628399-30665899 GCA_036326025.1 Chrosomus eos
TGTGTGTGTGTGTGTGTGTGTGTGTGTGCGTGTGTGCGCGTGTGTGTGTGATCAGAGTCTTTATATCTGCAGGTGTTCTTACATCGAGTCTCTGCATGTGCACGTGTGATGATGTCATATCCTAATGGTTCAGGATCGAGCTGCCGACTGCAGTGTTGCGGGTTCAGCCTCAGTCCTCGATCAGCCCTGGAGCGAGACTCTTGACCTCGGGTTTCTTCAAGAAGGCAGCTCATGTCCACATGATGAAGCATCTGCTAAATGGCCAGTAAAATAAACAGAGTTCATTTCAGTTACAGTTTTACACAGAATGCACGGTCACTATAGACACATGCGTGTCATGTTTTTCCATTTGATTTATGCATCCTCACATTTTCTATGTGAACAGCCTCTGTAAATATTATGCAATTCTATAATGTTTACCGACGGAGTTAATGCTGTTTACAGCAGGAGTTCTTCAGTACCGCCTTTAATCTTGGTGAGTGACAACTTAGAAAACCCATTTACTTGGGTAGTGGTTAAACATCATGGGTGGCCCGCCTGTGTATTCTTATACATGGAATTCCAAGTAAAGTGTCTTCCGAGGGTTTTCCATGACTTTCCGTCAGCATGCGACTATGAACTGTAAAAAATGGTCGTGATTTTAACGGTAAAAGTAAAAATGCGGTAAAAATGCTACAGTGAAAAACTATTAATTGGTTAACAGAAAGTTTCCGTACTATATACGGTGAACAACTAGATCTAACCGTAAACATTTAATTTACAGTAAAACACCGTTGAATTTACGGTTTTTGGTCATTGTATAATTTACAGTGAAAAAACGTAAATTAACATTCCCAAAATTCCCTGCGTGACACTTCACATTTGATGTATTTTCGTTGAAATAACTGTTTCTTTATAGTTTTTCTTAGTTTTCATTGCATTTTTAAACGTCATGTATGTTACCATGAGTCTTTGCGTGAATTACAGTATGCACCTTCTATATTAGTATTAACTTTCTCTTCTTGTGGAAAAGCAGCTTGTGATGAGCTTTGATTGATCATGTGACTCTCATCTCCACTGTGATTGATGGTTGTCAGTGTATTACATAGGTTCAATGCTGATATTAGTATTTGCAACGCTATCTCACGACCAATTCGTACGAATTTGTACGAGTGATTAAAAGGTGGCTAATTCGTAAGAATTCGTACAACCTCACTCGTACGAATTTGTACGACTTGCCTAAACCCGTGTGATGGGTAGGTTTACCCAACCTGTGGTTGGGTTAGGGGTAGGTTTAGGGGCGGGGGTCAGGGGTAGGTCATTCGTACGAATTCATACGAATTGGGCAACTCGTAAAATATGTACAATTTAGCAAAAATCGTACTAATTCGTACGAGTGAGGTCATACGCATTGTTACGAATTAGCCACCTCGTAAAATTCGTACAAATCGGGATCGGGTTGGTATTTCAATAGGTTGGTAAATTAACTGTAATTTTACTGTAAATTTAACGTAAATCTGTAAAACCTAAAATGTTGCTACCATATTTTTTACAGTAACTTTCTGGCAACCACAGCTGCCAGGTTTTTTTACCATAAATTTATTTACAATGTACGGTAAAACTATCCTTTTGTTTGGCCACAATGGAACAATATAAGCAGAAAAACACACTGCATCCCGAGCAAGAATTAAATTGTGCCACATGTTGTTCATCTCTTAAAAAACAACATATATCTTTTATGTCTGGATATTTTTTTTTGGCTTTACAATTTTGAAATGATACAATTCTCCAAAGTAATCTCAAAATGTCAGAGGTCTCAGTCAGCAAACAGCAACAATAGCTCAGATGGACTTAATTCGCTCTCACCCCGAGGTTCAGCTCTGTAATACCTGTCTTTATTTGGGGCCGTTTTTATGAACCCACTTTGATGACCTATTCCCATCCCGGCCCCAAAAGAAAAACAGCCCCCGAGAGAGCTGGGAAAAGAACATGTACAGAGTCTCCAAGACTAATGTCACCCACTGCGCTCATTCGGCACCAGAAGTGACACGCCGTGACATCATTTCCTCTCTTTACTCTTCCCTGTAAGGAGCTGCAACATCTCTTTATTCGTCCACTTTTACAGAGTTGTTTGGACTGTAATCCCTCATAACTGCTGGTTAAGTCGAGCGTAACGATGGACTGAATTGGTTGCCCTTAAAAGTGGACTCTTTGTGACTATTTTTAAGACATTTTTGTGGACATATCAAGACTTACAGTATATATATATATATATATATATATATATATATATATATATTATATATATATATATATATATATATATACACAATACCATTCAAAAATAAAATTAAAATTAAAATAAAAATGAATATTAAACACATTAAACTGGCTAAAAGTGACAGTAAATATATTGTTATTAAAACATTTTTTAAATAAACGCTGTCGTATACATTATAGAATTTGGAAAAATAAAATGTATGTTTCCACAAAAACATGAACTGGTTTTTAACACTGATAATAATGATAAACACTAAATATAGCTCTATAGCACGCATTGTGTTTTTTTTTTGCATTGAAAATTAGTTTTTACGTGCATATGATATGCATAGGTTTAGTAGTGGTGTGGGGCGTGTGTGTATTACGTTTGGTTAGGATTAGTGGTGTGGGGTGTGTGTGTATTACACGCAATAAAGTGCGTATCAAATGCAAGCGAAAACTGTGTATCGTATGCACACTGTAAACAATTTCTACCTTTCCCAACTCAAAATATTCTAGTGACTGGTCACATTTAAATTTTTCAGTTAACCCAAGTGAAATTCTTTAAATTTAATTTTTTCAAATTTTGAGTTGGGAGGTTTTTACAGTGCACGTGAAAACAAATTTTCCAGGATAAATTGCACTATAAACACAATGCGTGCTATAGAATCACATTTTCATGAGATCAGGCTGATAAACGTTTCTTGATCTTTAAATCATCATATTATACTGATTTCTGGAGGATCATGTGACACTGAAGACTGGAGTAATGATGCTGAAAATTCAGCTTTGATCACAGGAATAAATTACACTTTACTATATATTCACATAGAAAATAGATATTTTAAATTGTAAAAATATGTGAGTATTTTTACAATATTTTGATAAAATAAACGCAGCCTTGGTGAGTAGCTCAAAAAAGTTTAAAAATTACACCAAACTACAAAGATTGTACAATCACATTCATTCATAGACAGATGATTATCTTTTATTTTTATTTTCAGCATTAGAACAGGCGTAAATGAGCCTCATGAGAAACTAAATCAAGTGTAAATGACCTGCAGTAATAGTGAGGTTTGAGAAAGCATGAATGTGCGTCGACTCGTCTTGTTTTTTGTGGGTTGAACAATGATGTCGGTGAGAATCTGACATCTCGTGGCATTTCACTTTGAATTACCAGCGGGAGGGAAATTACTTTTTTTTGCTGATGGGCCTGAGAGAACATTATCTATTACTCGTGGAAACAGACTCAAACTTGACCAAACTATGATTATAGTATTTCTTTCCCTGTATTATTATTATGCTAATTCACAATGCGTGGTAAATGCAGTTATGTGCATAAAAATGTAGATTTTTAAAAAAAAAATGAACATCAGGAATTGGGAAAGTGACTATAAAGTGCTTGTAGAATTATTTACATGGGTTTATTTTAACGAAGCACGCTGATTAACCTACAGGTAATCATGTGAAGTGGTTTGATTTAGTCCTCGAACTGTTTGATGAGATATACAAACAGAAGTGAAGGAAAGACTGAATTAATACTTTACTCTTAATATATAGATGCATTTTATTATAAAGGCAGGCGTATGTTTTTCCATGACTGATGCTCATGGCTTGTTTTTTGTGAGACACTGTAGTATTTTCTTTTTTAAGTATGAGATTGATTTGGCTTCAAACCTAATGGCTCTGGTTGGTATTTTACTGTCAGTGCAGATATTTCAAGCGAATGGCCCTTTCACAAATTCTGTACCGAAAGCACATTGTAATGTCACATAAGCTCGTCCAGTTCTTCAGTAACTAATGGCTGCCGCAGACCTAAGAGGGATAAAGTTGAATTAATTCAGATGGTCCTGACATTCATGCATAAATAAGGCATTTAGTGCTCTTTGCATATGCCCCATTTAGCAGAAGGGAGTTTTTTATTGATATGGCGGTAAAACTGTTAAGAATCAATTATGCTTTAATTAATTGGGCTGATATTAATCAGACAAGAATAGTAGAAACAGTGAACAAATAGATTCACTATGTTTTTAGCAGTAATTCTCATATCCAGAAATGGGCTCTGATGAAATGCACAGGTTTTAAATGTCAAATAGTAACATCAAGTCCCCTTTAGGTGATTTCTATAGAGTTTTATCCGATACAGATTGTTTCAAAGCAGCGGCACATTAATAAACAGGAAAATAACAGAATCAGTAGCCAAGTTTCCATCCACTCGTCAATGGAATTATCTGAAGTTCGGTAAAAAACCTCATGTGAATAAAGCTGGTGAAAGTGTGTTTCCATCCAACGGCTTTAAAGCGAATATAAACCTGTGTGTAATGACGTCACATGCTGTTTTGCGATCAAATTGGTATATCGAATTTATTTGAAACATTTTAAGGTGTTTCCATTCATTTTCTCACAACATTCAAGCAAACATTTGCGAACAAAGTTTTGCTAGACAAAATGGATCGCGCCATAATAACGTTTCCATCAGCGTTTATCGCATAAGCCGTATATCCATCAAGATAAAATCCCATGAGACCGAACGCATTTCATTTGATTCGATATTCATCAAATTCAATCCAATTTTACTGTTTTCATAAGGCATTTTTCATTCGATATCACTTAATGTGGATAAAAACGTGTGGATGGAAGCTAGTATTGCAAACTTCATCAAATATATTTCAAGCTATAAGCAGACTTGTGTTCAGTGTTACATTGTATGAACTAAACTCAGTTCAGTGTTGATTCAGTTCAGTTTAATAACGACATCGAATTAATCAATTATGACAAATTAAGACAATAGAGAGCCTAAGTCTCTCCGCTTTCGGTCGACCACCATGGGACCTTATTTCGGAAAAATATTGTATGGTAGTCAATGGCGAGAGAACAAATATTTGGATCTCGTTTGAATTGTGCCTGAATTACACATATGATGTTTGTCAGCTAACTTTACTGAAGCTGACTTTACTGAAGCTGACTTTACTGAAGCTGACTTTACTGAAGCTGACTTTACTGACGCTGACTTTACTGACGCTGACTTTACTGAAGCTGACTTTACTGACGCTGACTTTACTGAAGCTGACTTTACTGAAGCTGACTTTACTGAAGCTAACTTTACTGAAGCTGACTTTACTGAAGTTGACTTTACTGAAGCTGACTTTACTGAAGCTGACTTTACTGAAGCTGACTTTACTGAAGCTGACTTTACTGAAGTTGACTTTACTGACGCTGACTTTACTGAAGCTGACTTTACTGAAGCTGACTTTACTGAAGCTGACTTTACTGACGCTGACTTTACTGACGCTGACTTTACTGAAGCTGACTTTACTGAAGCTAACTTTACTGAAGCTGACTTTACTGAAGCTGACTTTACTGAAGCTGACTTTACTGAAGCTAACTTTACTGAAGCTGACTTTACTGAAGCTGACTTTACTGAAGCTGACTTTACTGAAGCTGACTTTACTGAAGCTGACTTTACTGAAGCTGACTTTACTGAAGCTAACTTTACTGAAGCTGACTTTACTGAAGCTGACTTTACTGACGCTAACTTTACTGACGCTAACTTTACTGAAGCTGACTTTACTGAAGCTAACTTTACTGAAGCTGACTTTACTGACGCTGACTTTACTGACACTAACTTTACTGAAGCTGACTTTACTGAAGCTAACTTTACTGAAGCTAACTTTACTGACACTAACTTTACTAAAGCTGACTTTACTGAAGCTGACTTTACTGAAGCTGACTTTACTGAAGCTGACTTTACTGAAGCTGACTTTACTGAAGCTAACTTTACTGACGCTGACTTTACTGACGCTGACTTTACTGACGCTGACTTTACTGAAGCTAACCTTACTGAAGCTGACTTTACTGAAGCTAACTTTACTGACGCTGACTTTACTGACGCTGACTTTACTGAAGCTGACTTTACTGAAGCTGACTTTACTGACGCTAACTTTACTGACGCTGACTTTACTGAAGCTGACTTTACTGAAGCTGACTTTACTGACGCTGACTTTACTGACGCTGACTTTACTGAAGCTGACTTTACTGAAGCTAACTTTACTGAAGCTGACTTTACTGAAGCTGACTTTACTGAAGCTGACTTTACTGACGCTGACTTTACTGAAGCTAACTTTACTGAAGCTGACTTTACTGTTGCTGACTTTACTGAAGCTGACTTTACTGAAGCTGACTTTACTGAAGCTGACTTTACTGAAGCTGACTTTACTGAAGCCAGAGCCATATAAAGAGAGAGTTGCGACAACGGAAGTTCTAAATGTTTGGTTGTCACGTGATTCGCGTAGACCTCAAATAGTTCCAGGAAGTGCTTCGGCGCCAATTCAAATCGATGGAGGTAGAGAGCTGAACTGCGATTTTTGGTAGTTTGTAGTCAATAAATGCGTTGGTTTACAATATGTATATAATACATTGACATTTAGATGTAGTATGTATATGTAGTTACATCAATATTGTTTTTAAAAGATAAAAATCTGCTGATATTTAATGTTTATTGTGGTCAACCAGCGTTGCCTGCCTTTGTTAACATATTTTCTGGCTAACTTTACCTTGGTTAAAGACCGTTTTGCAGTTGTTTTGAAGTATTTTTGTGTTCTTAAACTTTAAACTATTTAAGGGTTATCATGTAATGTTCACTATGGTTTCACTAGGACAGGAGACTTGCAGGAAACAGGCGATTGTCTTAAAAAGCCATTGCAAACAAGTAAAATGTAAAATTACATTCATTGTAATGTTTAAAATGCTTATGCACTTATTACTATATAAATGAATACATATTTCATTTTAAAACAAAACATGATTATACACACACACACACATACATTTCCTAGGTGTCCAAGTACATTATTTCCTTAACATAATTTGATAAATTCATGACATGCATCACTTTAATCTATAAAACCTATTTAGTTTAAATTCATTTTTAGCACATTTAGATAATATATATTTTATGTTTTGTTATCTTAAACCCCCCAAAATGTCAGGTTGTGCAACTGTCCGCACAAATTAACAGACTAAAATACTAATTTAAATGGAATTCTATGGCATCATTTTAACCTTTCATATAAACAAATTTTATACATTTCAGTAGATTTATAGCTGATAATTGAAAACCTTTTCTCTAACAATTTGTATGTCAGGGGGGCACAACTGCAAACATGGCTCTCTTATTATGGTAATTGCAGTGTGCATGATAATGCATTGTCCAGAGGAGCCATAATGATCTTTGTAGATCTTCTATCAAATACTGGTAAAAACTGCTTTCAAGTATGGGTAGGTTGGTACACTTTCAGGTGAATTTAAACACTTAGAAATGTTCAACTGAAACTTGTTCAAATACATTGTTCATGACACAAAAATATACATTACATCAGTTTTGAAAAGATTTAAAAAAACATTTATTTGTTTATTTGTCAATGACCTATATATATATATATATATATATATATATATATATATATATATATATATTTACTACCGGTCAAAAGTTTTAGATCGGTACGATTTTTTATGTTTTTAAAAATCTCTTCTGCTCACCAAGGCTGCAATTATTTGATAAAAAATACAAAAAAACAGTAATATTGTGAAATATTATTACAATTTAAAACAGCGGTTTTCTATGTGAATAGTGAAGTGTAATTTATTCCAAATAAATTCAAAGCTGAATTTACAGCATCATTACTCCAGTGTCACATGATCCTACAGAAATTATTATAATTTGATGCTCAATAAACATTTATGATTATTATCCATGTTGAAAACAGTTTTTAACATTTTTATTTCAGGATTCTATGATGAATAGAAAGTTCAAAAGAACAGCATTTATTTAAAATAGAATATTTTCTAACATTATAAATGTCTTTACTGTAACTTTTGATCAATTTAACCCATCCTTGATGAATAAAAGTATTTTCTAATTTCTTTCCCCCAAAAATAAAAAATAAATTCTTACTGACCCCAAACTTTTGAATGGTAGTGATTAATGTTACAAAAGCTTTCTATTTCAGATCAATTCTGTTCTTTTGAACTTTCTATTCATCAAAGAATCCTGAAATAAAAATGTAAAAAACTGTTTTCAACATGGATAATAATCATAAATGTTTCTTGAGCATCATATTATAATAATTTCTGTTGGATCATGTGACACTGAAGACTGGAGTAATGATGCTGTAAATTCAGCTTTGATCACAGGAATAAATTACACTTTACTATATATTCACATAGAAAACCGCTGTTTTAAATTGTAATAATATTTCACAATATTACTGTTTTTTTTTTTGGTATTTTTTATCAAATAATTTCAGCCTTGGTGAGCAGAAGAGACTTCTTTTAAAAACATAAAAAAATCTTACCGATCTAAAACTTTTGACCGGTAGTGTGTATATATATATATATATATATATATATATAATATATATATATATATATATATATATATATATATATATATATACACACACATACACTTTTGCACTGAATTAGCACAATGGGATTTATAAATGTCTAATAAACTGCACGTCAAGCATGTTGTCTGGCCTTTCCTCTATGTTGTTCTTGTACTGTCAGACACAGAAAATATGCTCTAAAAGTCAGGAGCAATCTAAATAGAACTAAAAATTTTGTGCTAATCATACTTAGGTGTATCTGCACTTTTTCCACAAAGACCAACACTGGGAAGTTTAAGGTTTATTAAAAATAAGGAGCATAAAGTCTTGCAAAATCCAAGGAGCTGAGACTGAAGGTGAGGGGAACAGCGTCAGTGCAGGAGTCTTCAGGATCCACTGAACCCCCTTTGTGCTTCTTGTGTTGAAAGAGAAAAAGGAAAAAAAAAACACGATAAATTATTTATAGGATTTAGTATATAATACAGTTATGGTATTTATAATACCCCATTTAGCCTAGTGTGATTTGATCAAGAACACGGCTTGCTGCCGTTTTAAGCATGTTTTTTAATCTTACTTATTCCATCTTCCTTTCCCATCAATACAAATCAGCTGGGCTAAATCATAATATAGACAGGTAATAGTCAACAGAAACACAATGAATAAAAAACGCCAACCATACGTTTTTCCTTACTCAAATATGAAATCTAAAATAAGGATTTTTCCCCGTTATTGCACATATAATAAAACCGATATTCTCATTTTATCAATTAACTATCACACTCTCCAATGTTATATTTAACCTATGTTTAGAAGTATTTCCCTCTTATTACACAACAAAGGATAAACATGCATTAATAGGACGGGTTTAACCATTAATAGGCTGTTCGTGGTTTCTTATGCGGTACTAACTTTATCCAATGACCTTTATTTTACCTGATAACGTCCCCTATAACTACTAATTTAGAGAGCAATAAGCAACTAGCATGCTTTAATACAGTTAAAGTTACAAGTAAATTTGATTCAGATGTACTGATAATATACAATCTTATTCTTTAAACGTCTTACCTTTTAAAAGTGCATCACAAACGGTCTGTTCTGCTGTAACTCTACGGCGCGGCTGCTACTTCCGGGAACTATTGAGAGGCTCCGCGAGCCGCCATTGCTGTAAAAAAACGTTCCATTGTTGTCAATGGAGTTGTCGCAACTCTCTCTTTATATGGCTCTGACTGAAGCTAACCTTACTGAAGCTGACTTTACTGAAGCTAACTTTACTGAAGCTAACTTTACTGAAGCTAACCTTACTGAAGCTGACTTTACTAAAGCTGACTTTACTAAAGCTGACTTTACTGAAGCTAACTTTACTGAAGCTAACTTTACTGACGCTGACTTTACTGACGCTGACTTTACTGACGCTGACTTTACTGAAGCTGACTTTACTGACGCTGACTTTACTGACGCTGACTTTACTGAAGCTGACTTTACTGAAGCTGACTTTACTGACGCTGACTTTACTGACGCTGACTTTACTGAAGCTGACTTTACTGAAGCTGACTTTACTGAAGCTGACTTTACTGAAGCTGACTTTACTGAAGCTGACTTTACTGACGCTGACTTTACTGAAGCTGACTTTACTGAAGCTGACTTTACTGACGCTAACTTTACTGAAGCTGACTTTACTGAAGCTGACTTTACTGAAGCTAACCTTACTGAAGCTGACTTTACTGAAGCTAACTTTACTGAAGCTAACTTTACTGAAGCTAACTTTACTGAATCTAACTTTACTGACGCTGACTTTACTGACGCTGACTTTACTGAAGCTGACTTTACTGAAGCTAACCTTACTGAAGCTGACTTTACTGAAGCTGACTTTACTGAAGCTGACTTTACTGAAGCTAACTTTACTGAAGCTAACTTTACTGACGCTAACTTTACTGAAGCTGACTTTACTGAAGCTGACTTTACTGAAGCTGACTTTACTGAAGTTGACTTTACTGAAGCTGACTTTACTGACGCTAACTTTACTGACGCTGACTTTACTGAAGCTGACTTTACTGAAGCTGACTTTACTGAAGCTGACTTTACTGACGCTGACTTTACTGACGCTGACTTTACTGAAGCTGACTTTACTGAAGCTGACTTTACTGAAGCTGACTTTACTGAAGCTGACTTTACTGAAGCTGACTTTACTGAAGCTGACTTTACTGAAGCTGACTTTACTGAGGCTGACTTTACTGAAGCTGACTTTACTGAAGCTGACTTTACTGAAGCTATCTTTACTGAAGCTGACTTTACTGAAGCTGACTTTACTGAAGCTAACTTTACTGAAGCTGACTTTACTGAAGCTGACTTTACTGAAGCTGACTTTACTGAAGCTGACTTTACTGAAGCTGACTTTACTGAAGCTGACTTTACTGAAGCTGACTTTACTGACGCTGACTTTACTGAAGCTAACTTTACTGAAGCTGACTTTACTGAAGCTGACTTTACTGAAGCTGACTTTACTGAAGCTGACTTTACTGAAGCTATCTTTACTGAAGCTGACTTTACTGAAGCTGACTTTACTGAAGCTAACTTTACTGAAGCTGACTTTACTGAAGCTGACTTTACTGAAGCTGACTTTACTGAAGCTGACTTTACTGAAGCTGACTTTACTGAAGCTGACTTTACTGAGGCTGACTTTACTGAAGCTGACTTTACTGAAGCTGACTTTACTGAAGCTATCTTTACTGAAGCTAACTTTACTGAAGCTAACTTTACTGAAGCTAACTTTACTGACGCTAACTTTACTGACGCTAACTTTACTGACGCTGACTTTACTGAAGCTAACCTTACTAAAGCTAACTTTACTGAAGCTAACTTTACTGACGCTAACTTTACTGAAGCTAACTTTACTGAAGCTAACTTTACTGACGCTAACTTTACTGACGCTGACTTTACTGAAGCTGACTTTACTGAAGCTAACTCTACTGAAGCTAACTTTACTGACGCTAACTTTACTGACGCTAACTTTACTGAAGCTGACTTTACTGAAGCTAACTTTACTGAAGCTAACTTTACTGAAGCTAACTTTACTGACACTAACTTTACTGACGCTAACTTTACTGAAGCTAACTTTACTGAAGCTAACTTTACTGAAGCTAACTTTACTGACACTAACTTTACTGACGCTAACTTTACTGACGCTAACTTTACTGAAGCTAACTTTACTGAAGCTAACTTTACTGACGCTAACTTTACTGACGCTGACTTTACTGAAGCTGACTTTACTGAAGCTAACTCTACTGAAGCTAACTTTACTGACGCTAACTTTACTGACGCTAACTTTACTGAAGCTGACTTTACTGAAGCTGACTTTACTGAAGCTAACTTTACTGAAGCTAACTTTACTGACACTAACTTTACTGACGCTAACTTTACTGAAGCTAACTTTACTGAAGCTAACTTTACTGATGCTAACTTTACTGAAGCTAACTTTACTGAAGCTAACTTTACTGACGCTAACTTTACTGACGCTGACTTTACTGAAGCTAACTTTACTGAAGCTAACTTTACTGACGCTAACTTTACTGACGCTAACTTTACTGAAGCTAACTTTACTAAAGCTAACGTCTGTCATTTTGTCTATAGTCTAACGTTATAATCGTAACGTTACGCCGTCATGTGTGTGTGTGTTTTGTACCAGACTGCACACACACACACGAGTTTGATGACGTACAGTGCGAGACGAGAGATGTAGTTCATTGAGCAATTTTCACATAAAACTAAATGTTACTCTTCTGTTAATGACAAACTGTGACTTTCTTGACTTTCATAATTATCTTTTAAATTGATAAACATCATGTGTAATTCAGGGCACAGTTCAGACGGAATAAAAAGATAAGTTGTCTCTCGCCATTGACATACATATTTTTTCCGAAATAAGGTCCCATGGGCCGGAAGCGGAGGGACTTTATAGTGTCATTATTCAAATCAATTCGGTTTAATACAACCCAGATAAAATATAAGCTCACCTGCAACAAGGATAAACATGGTTCATGCAGTGAATTCGTGGTTGGACAAAATTATGAACAAATAATTATAATAATGCATTAATGTGTACTTTCTTATGATACTGTACCTTCTAATATGGCAGCATGTTGATGTAAAATCTAAACCCTGATGACAAGCCGGTTGAGAATCAAAGTTAATCCGCAAACTCAACATAAACTCACCTCTCAGAACTCAATGATGCTTTTCCCACAAAACTGTCAGTCAGCGTTCGCTAATGATGAAAGGCCTGTCAGTCATCGGTGCGACAGCTCTTCTCCTCCGCTAACAAAGACATTAACCGTCTGAGTGAATGATGGGCGTCCTTGAAAAAATAAAACGTCTCTGAGTTCAGGCTGGCGTTATGAAACAGAATCAGGGAATCCTTCTTTGACACACGGTGCTAAAATCAGATTTAAATTGGAAATTTATTCTGCCCATAAACCTTGTCTCAATCCCTTTTTAGACCCTTTTCCATGCGAGATTATGCATTGGAAACAAGCAGAGCAGCAGGGGTTAAATCCGGGCCGGGAACAACAGAGGATGCTTCAAAATAAAAAGGTTTTCATGGCCACAGGCCGACTTTAGTGCCGCTCTTGATATCAGCGTTAAAAGTGATTTGCGGCACCGTATGTGGCAAGGAATCAAAACTTAATTTAGGCAGATAAAGATGCCATTTGAGAGGCAGATAGAGTGCTGCATCATGGGCCCGGTTGGTCCGCGTGGATCTCAGATTTACAGGCCTGCTTTTTCTGCCCCATAAACGGCAAGTCTCCTTGCCAGGCGACACAGGGAAATGTTAATGGATTCATTTGTCAAGAAGGCCTTCCGCTTATTTACAGTCCACCTCCATTACGGCATTTCTCCTGTAAGACAAAAAAAAATACGGCGAAAGTCAAAATATCGATTTACTGCTCGTCACCAAAGTGACTCACCGCACCAAAAAAAAAAAAACAGACCGAGACCATTAACATGCAAAATATGCTCGCCGTCTCACCTCGCCATTAATGTAATCATGATAAGTAATCTCTGTGTAATTTACATAATTGGAGCATTTAAAAGTTGCTCAATAACAGCGCAGAGCCGTGGGTCTGCTGAGCCGCATCCAAGAGGAAAGAGCTTTTACTACATTAAACATTATGGCATATTCCTTCATTACGCTTTTTTTTTTCACTACTTTTACACTACATTTAAATGAGTAGTCCACTTCAGGATTAACATTTCCTGATAATTTACTCTCCCGCACGTCATCCAAGATGTTCATGTCTTTCTTTCTTCAGTGGAAAAGAAATGAAGGTTTTTGAGGAAAACTCTCCAGGATTTTCTCCATATAGTGACTTCAATGGAGTCCAACGGGTCCAAATGTGAGTTTCAGTGCAGCTTCAAAGTCTCGACACGATCCAGCCGAGGAATAAGAGTCTGATCTACACAAACCAGCCGACATTTTATTAAAAAATAAACATTTATATGCTTTTTAATCACAAATGCTGGTCTTGCACTAGCTGTGATGCCACACACATTACATAATCACGTTTGAAAGGTCAAGCTTGACAAAAAATTATCCAAATTATTTGCTTACTTAGTATTTTTGTCTTTCTTCCAGTAAAAATATCTAAATATTCTTAATCATGATAAATTCAAGTCTTGTTTTCTGATTAATTAGCCGCGTTTCCATTGCCGGGCCAGGGCCGAGCCGTGCTAGTGCGTGCCAGGGCCAGTCGCGTTTCCACTGTCACTTCCAAGGCTTGATCAGGGCTTACTCGGGGCCAACGGCCAGGATTTCTGGCCCGTTAAATACCTTGGGCCAAAGCGGGCCAGCTCGGACTAGAGGCGTGCTCAAGGTAAAAGCGGAGTTTATCGGTGTTAGGGAAAGTTATGATCTGTAGCAAGATGCACATTTCACTTTTTTATATCGCGCAAAATCATCGCTGCTGGAAATGGAGAATCGCCTGTACTGGTCTGTCGAAGATACCAAAGCTCTTCTGAGCATCTGGGCAGAAGAAAGGGTACAACGTCAATTTGACGGCGTGTGAAGAAACGAGGACGTTATAAAATACATCTATGCTGAACTTGCTAAGCTATGCATTCAGCGAGCAACGCTTCAAGTTCAGGAAAAAAACAAAAAAGTTGCGGGCGCAGTATTGTAGCCTGGTAATACCAGACTCTGCTACTTCACTTTGCTTCGTACACAGAGTCTGGAATAGCATAATAGAGAAGTGTTTTCTCTCTCGCTAGGGGGCGCTTGTCTGAAGTTTAAAATCATTGGTTACCCGTAAGCCAATCAGATAAGTTTATTTATGACGTATGTTATACACGGACACAGCCGCATCGAAACACAGACATCATGCATCGAACTCAAATCTATGATTGAACTTCCACTGTAAACACTTAATGATGCGAGCGAAATACCGGAGTGAACATGGCTGTAAACGACTTTTTTGATCGGTGAGTGATGTAATAGAATGACTGCTGCACTTGACAGGGCGCAAACGAGCAGAGAGCGAGAGAGCGAGAGAGAGAGAGAGAGAGAGAGAGAGAGAGAGAGAGAGAGAGAGAGAGAGAGAGAGAGAGAGAGCCCCGGCCGCGCGCGCGCACTCTCAGGTCTTCAAACAACACGAGCGCTGTCTTGCTCTCTCTCCCTCGCGCATATTAATCAAAATCAATCGACAAGATAGTAAAAGGTCGGAAGACCGCGGTTTCACGTGGAGCATTTGGAGATTTTTAGAGATTAGAGACTCTAGGAACAACATCTCAACACTAAATTATAAAGGCCTGTCCCATATAGACGGCCTGTCTCAATATCTCGCGGCAGTGGCTCAGTGGTTCATGTAGATTGTCTACAAATCGAAAGGTTGGTGGTTCAATCCCCGGTTCCACCTGACCAAGTGTCGAAGTGTCCATGAGCAAGACACCTAACCCCAGCTGCTCCCGACTAGCTGGATGGCGCCTTGTACGGCTGACACCGCCGTCGGTGTATGAATGTGTGAGTGAATGGGTGAATGAGAGGCAACATGTAAAGCGCTTTGGTGGCCATTGGGTCTATGAAAGCGCTATATAAATGCAGTCCATTTACCATTTACCATTTACCATCTCATATATTTCAGGCCGGAGGAAAATGGATAGATAGGCCGCTGTCTCAGACTGAGTACAGAAGTGAAATGAAATTGAGCGAAAGTACGAAGTCTGGCGTAGTCAGGCTAGCAGTATTGTACAAGGCGATTAAAACGCACAATGGACCAAGCGGTGTCCAGAGAAGGAACTTTCCATGATTCGACTTGATGGACGATGTGCTGGGTCACCATCGGTGTGCTGGGTCACCGTCCCTCTGTTAGTGGCGAGACAATCGGAACACTATTGCAGCCACGGCCGGTGAGTTAATATACATGCTATCTTCCTAACTTAAAAAATAAATAAATTCATAATACCCGCTGAAATGGGTTGGGTTGTATGACGTTTGTTAGGGGCGGGGTTTAGGGCAGCGCTGCGGGGCTACTGGCCCGGCACTGGAAACACAAGCCCGGTGCTTAAGGCCCGAGGACACTGGCTCGGCTCGGCTCGCTGTTAGCCCTAGCCCAGCAGTGGAAACACGGCTACTGTTTAAAATGAAGTGAGTTTGTGCTTAAAACAAGAACAAATATAAGGGTCCATATGAGTCCATGATTCAGTGCCATATAGGATCCTCTGCTGAATAGTTAGAAAAATGCTGCGTCCCAATTCGCTTACTTATACTACGCCCTAAAAGTATGTACTCTTTTTGTGAAGAAAAAGTACATACTTTTGAGTGTGTAGCTAAGGAGTAGGCAAGCTTTGGGACACACACTATCACCTCATCTTTAACGGACAGATCTGTCGCGTGCGTCACTGTAAACTGCCCTGTCAATCATCTCGTCACAGTTAAAATCCTCAATTCAATCTAATTTGATTTCCTACCGTTTCGGAGAGAAAAGTAAAAGCACGTTCATCTGCCAGTCGTGGGTTTTTCATGCGGATGATCTCCTCGGGTTTGTAATTTGAATATAATGATGCGTTTAAAAGGTAATGGCTAAACGTATCTTTACAAAAGATCACACTGCTGCTGCAGATGAATATAATGTGGACAACATTGAATAAATTCATTTTCATCAAGTTAGATACTGATAATTAATCACTGAAACCTCTTTATCTAAACCTCTCTACAAAACCACCGGACTCGCGCGTCCTCCATGTCTGTAGTTTTTAACACTTTTCACTCGTGTTTGTAGTTCTAACCGAATCCTCATCCAGCGCGCGATGGGTTGTGGGCAATATCAGCCGTTAGAGTGCGCATCGATTTACACTTCAGATTCTGACCGGATATAGTAGACCATCCGGGTCTCTTTGAAACACTCATTTCAACATACTACGATTTGGGACGTACTAATTCTATTTATTTTCGAATACTATTTAGGACGGATAGTATGCGTATTGGGACGCAGCAAAAGGTTTAATTTTCACACCATTTTTAATATTGCATAATAAAATCCAATATTCCCCTCACGCTTTTTGGGATATAATCAATCCTCACTTTCCAAATGGGCTCCTCATCATGCCTGGAATTGTATGATTATTGAAATCGACATTCAAGAAACTGGAGCAGCGCCTCAGCCCTTTAAATGATGTGATCAATCATCCTGTTTCCAGGTCACCTGTAGATCCCCGGACACCTGTGGGAGGAGCGCTGAGGACACACACACACACACACACACACACACACACACACACACACTCACACTCTCTCTCTCTCTCTCTCTCTCTCTCTCTCTCTCTCTCTCTCTCTCTCTCTCTCTCTCTCACACACACACACACACACACACACACACACACACACACACACACACACACACACACCACACACACACACACACCACACACACTCACACACAATTAAAACAGCAAAGATACAACACACAAAGAGACATAATACACAATAAAAAAGACAATAAATCAATTAAAAGTTAACCTAAAAAAATATATATATATATTTTATCATATTTTAAATCAGTTTTAATTAGAATCTTTTTTTACTTTTTATTATCTGTTATGTATTGAAGCTTGTTTCCGCCACAGAATAAAAAAGGTAATTGTGAGTTATAGTAACATCTCGCAATTCTGACGTTTTATCTCAGCATTGAGTGATATAGCCGCAATTGTAAGATATAAACTCAGTCAAAATAGTCAGCCTTTTTTACAGTGGAATTGGAAATTATAACTCGCAATTATGAGTTTATAACAAGTAATTCTTATTTTATATCTCGCAATTCTGAGGAATAAAGTCAGAATTGCGAGATGTAAACTTGCAATTGTGAGATAAAAAGTCACAATTAATGTTTTATTCTGTGGTGGAAACAAGCTTATGATGAACGTGCATCACAGAACAGAGCAAGGCGAGCATTTGTGCTTATAAAACTTAAACTTTTTTATTTATTTTTGAAATGAGCGATGGTTTGGCTAGATAAGACCCTTATTCATCGTCTGGTGTCGTTTAAAGCCCTTTGAAGCTGCACTGAAACTGTCATTTGGACCTTGAACCGTTTGGGTCCCATTGAAGTCCATTATATGGAGAAAAATCCTGGAGTGTTTTCATCAAAAACCTTCATTTCTTTTCGACTGAAGAAAGAAAGACATGGACATCTTGGATGACATGGGGGTGAGTAAATTATCAGCAAAAGTTTTTTTTAAAGTGAACTAATCCTTTAATAAGGCTGTTTTTAGCATGTTTCTTGTGTTGATCTGACGGCACGACTTGAATGATTTCAGCCCGAAGCAAAGACAGTGTGAGACGAGTTACTGCCAAAGTGGGTTAGTACATGTGTGTGTGTGGTATTGATAAAGAGCAAACAGATCATTATGTTCAGCCAGTGTCTTTTGGTTTGTGTTTACCTCGGTCGACTAATGAGCCCGTCCTGTCTTCATACACACATGCACTCCCACACACAGAAGGACCGGACGCCACATGTCCCAATAATCATCAGCCGTCGCTTCTTCATGTGAGAACAAGCATTGGGCAAAAACATTTTGAGCCAGAAGTGTTTGAACGATGACCTCCCGCGACCCTCATCATGTGAAACTCTGTGAAGAAGCAGTACGAGTCGATATCAAAGAGTCTCCGTGACCTTTTTAAGAACATGAAAGCTTTTTGTTTATTTCTTTATAACTGACGCCCACCATGCATAACACTGGCACAGAAGACTTGTGTAACGCTCACTCCTCCTCAATGCTGTCCAAATGCCTCCTTAACAAACAAGCACCACACACACACACACAACACACACACACACACACACACACACACACACACACACACACACACACACACACACACACACACACACACACACACACACACACACACACACACACACACACACACACACACACACACACACACTTCTGCTCACCTGAACTCTTATTCAGAGCGAGGGCAATCCTCAAGAGATCCTAAAACACGGTCAGAAGAAACCGCAGAGTTAGGAAGAAGCCTTCAGGAAACAAATACAAAAACAACAACTCTAGTAGCTCACTCGTTTCTCTCAGACAACAGTGGAAATAAATGGAGGACTTTTGCTGAAGAAATATAATACAAATATCTCACATGTGTCTCATCTAGAGCTCGGGTCCACAACCAGCGGATGAAGAGTTTGAAGCACAGCTCTAGAGTTTCTGAAGAGAGAGAAACAACGCCTCAATGTGCATAGGAGAATAATTAATATTTATTTAATATTTATTCATTAAACATAAATATATTATATATTTAATATGTATTTATTTGATCAATTAAAATTGTATATATTATTTATTTAATAAATATGTATTAAATATTTATTTTATATATTTATTTAATTATATATTTAATTCATGAAACATATGTGTATAATTATATTATTAATTTTAATTAATTTAATATTTACTTTATTTATTAGATATTTAATTCCTTATTTAATATTTTTTTCATTTATTAAATATGTATATTTACATTTTTTATTTGTATTTATTTAATTTATAACATTTATTTAATATATTACATATGTATTTTATTACAAATATTATTTAATAAATAAGTATTAATGTATGTATTAAATATTTATTGAATATGTATTTATTTGATTATAATATATTTAATTCATACAAATATTTATATGATATTATTATTTATTTTAATGTATTAAATATTTAATTATTTATTTTATTAGATATTTAATTCCTTATTTATTAATTAATTTAAATATTTATTTTTACATTTATTAAATAAATACATATTTTTTAATATGTACAATATGTTTAATATATACATATTTAATTTATAACATTTAATTTATTTAATATTTATTATTTAATATATTACATATGTATTTATTTAATAAACAAGTATTAATGTATGTATTAAATGTTTATTAAATATGTATTTATTTGATTATATTATATATTTAATTCATAAAAAAATATTTATATTTATGATTATATTATTAATTTTAATGTATTAAATATTTATTAATTTATTTTATTAGATATTTAATTCCTTATTTAATTTATTTAAATATTTTTACATTTATTAAATAAATACATATTTTTTTAATATATACATATTTTTTAAATATACATATTTAATTTATAACATTTAATTTATTTAATATTTATTTATTTAATATATTACATATGTATTTTTTAACTTATTCGATTTTAATTTATTTTTATTTACCCAGCACTGTTTATATGAGAGTCCCATACAGTTTGTCCTGAGAAAAAGACCTCAGTAATCTCACACGAGTGTATCATCTAGAGACCTGGTTCACAACTGATTAAAAATAAGACAAAACTAGTTAACAGAAAAAGGTTGAGAAGCACAATTCTCAATCTGTGCTCAGTCTGCAATCAAGTGTCTCATTATGAACTCAAACTTCTCATCTATGATCTGAATCGCTCTCCGTTTTGATTTTATAGCGCTCTACTCTTCCTGCAATGATGAATAGACTCATTCGGGTCTGTCTTTATTTCTCCTGAAGGAATAAAAAAGAGAAAAGCCATAACTGAGAGCTCAAACACACACTGTTTTCGATGTTCTTGTTAGTTGAGACGCGTGTGTGCTGTAACCTGGAGCTGGCAGGTTGAAGCCCTGAGTAATTACACTGTTCTTTCACATAATTTCTCCCCTCCTCACACTGAAATGGTTTGACCTGCTGAAGTAAACAGCATTAATCACAGGCGTAGGGGGAATTATCCGGGGTCGAGCCCAAGGCGTTTGAAGGGGGATCGTGAAGATGGATGCGGTCGGGCTTCGGGTCCTCGGGGAACAGGACACCGGCTGATGGGGTCACTGTGTCCACCTTGCAGAAGTGTGTCAAGGACAGGCGCTGAATTCGTCATGCTGACTTACAATACAACCCAAAGGAAGATCACAACCCACTCAGAACATACAGAGAATAAACCACTGTTTCAGAAGAGCATCGGATCATGGAATAGCATAATAAAAGACTTGCTCACAGTGTTTTATTATTTAATGTTTATTAATTTAATTAATTTAATATTTATATATTATATTATTTATTTAATATATTTTTTACTTTATGAAATGTATTAATTTATCAAATATTTATTAACACATTTGTTAAATATGTAGGCCTATTTATTTTATATATATTAAGTAGGCAATTTATTTATAGATTTAATTGATTACATATTTATTTATTTAATTTATTATGTTTGCGTGATAATTAATTTATTTTTTTTGTTTATTAAAGATTTATTTATTATTTCTTTAATTTATTACATATTTATTTAATGTATTATATATTTATTAAATATTTATTTGTTTATTTTATTTATTACATTTATTTATTTTATTATGTTTATTTAATTAATTCATTTTTGTTTATTAAAGTAACACTAAGTAGTTTTTCAACCTTCATAATATATTTCCAAGACCCTTGTGAATGATGGTACATCGACTTAAAATAAGTTAAATGACACGTCTGCCATCGCCAACGGGTCTGTGTCGCTTTTACTGGCACTATGTAACTTCTGGGTTCTGGTAGTAACCCAACCACAAAAAGAACTACAAAATTTGACTGCTTTACGTCAAGCGCTACAATAGTCATTATTTCGTTTTTCTTCGTTTCTGATGTCGCAATACATCATCCTTTCATGAAATCATGTAACATACTCTACCTTGTCTGTGGACATCGTTCATTCTAAAGCCGGTGTGGGTAAACAGCGAGCGTGCGTGCGACGGTAGGATAGATTTACGACAGCGGTAATGGACAACCAGTACAACCAATTCGTTTCCAACCAGTAGGGCGACCGAAGAGGAAAATTTACTTGGTGTTACTTTAAAGATTTATTATTTATTTAATTTATTACATATTTATTTAATTTATTACATATTTATTTAATTTAATATGTTTGTTTATTAAAGATTTATTTATTATGTATTTAATTTGTTATATGTTTATTTGATTTATTAAATATTTATTTATTTAATATATTAAAAACATTTTTTTACCTTGCTTATTCATTCATTAATTCATTCATTCTGGCAGTGCAACTCCAAATGTTTTAAAGTAATAAAACGGATTGTGAAAAATACCATTTTTCTGAAAACACAGTTTCTCTGTTGAGATGCAGATTCATCATGAAGGCGATTAGTCCTCGATACATTAACCAACCTAAGACTGGTGACTTCACAATTTCAAACACTAGTGTGTTCAACTCGACAGATGATCCCGTCGCAGGTGTTTAACAGTGTGTGTGTGTGTGTGTGTGTGTGGTGTGTGTGTGTGTTTTTGTGTGTGTTGGTGTGTTGTGTGTGGAGTGTCTTCACCTTCTGCCAGCCTGATGTCCGGCTGCTTTTAAACACAGAAACACAGAGGTCACACGTGTCCTTAACCTTAACTGCTATTGATGCTTTAAAAGGGTCTGAGAAGGTGATCAATATGAAGATTCATTCAGTGGGTCATTAGAGTGTCCCTGCAGTCATATTACAGCTCCTAAAACACACACACACACACACACACACACACACACACACACACACACACACACACACCACTGCGTTAGAGCGAGCGGCTCGAGAACACCGAATAACAACCCAAGGCCTTGTTTAAGGTTGTGAGGGTGCTCTGCGAGAGAATAAGCTGTGCTGATTGCAATCAGACAAAGATCTGAATCAAAGGTGATTACTCGCTCATTTCTCTGTGCAAATGCAAGTTTTGGAAAATGTGCACATCCAAAATATTCGTTTATACACTTTGGACTGCAACTGGAATGGCACTGACTTTCATACATGATTGGGAATAATGAATACTGTCATTTTTACATATTTTGGGTTTTTAATGACATGCATGGATGAACGGCATGAGAAATGACATTCATGCATCAGAGCGAAACAAAAGCAGTGTTTGCAGAGCTTTGCCATGACTGATGAGCCAATCATGTACCAATTGTTCATTTGTTAATTGTTAATTGTAGATGTCTGATTCTGGACTGTGTGTAGAAGTGAGGACATCACAGTCATGTGTCATCAAATCAACAAAAGACAAAATTAAATAATTGACATGACAGAAAGACTGAAATCAGCTCTGAGCCGCACAGTCAAAGATTCACACACACGCACACACTTATTTACAAAACTTAAGTATTTAAGTTTAAAGCATTTTTAAACTAGTTTTTTGGTCACTAACAGCTTTTCCTGCTTGAATGTTGATTATTTTCCTCATATTCTCCATTGTTGCGGCTCCTCTCTTCCCAGTCTGTCAGTAACGCTCTGTTTACTTCCTGTCTCTATGAAGCCCCGCCTCCTGAAAGCACACTTGCTCTGATTGGTCAGCTGGATCAGTGTGTTGTGATTGGTCAAGCGCTTCGAGTGTGTTTGGGAAATGTCCCGCTCTTCCCATAACCACCAGTTTAACACACTACTAACTACTCAACCAGGCCCCGCCCCTTTATTCTGCGTATGAATTATTATAATGAGGAATATTGTGACGTGTTCGTTCCCAGAAGAAAACTCTAAAAACTCATATAACTTTATTGTTATTCTAACATGTGGGAAAAGATGTTTAAAAAGATTTTAAAAGATAATTGCGACTTTTTCTGTCACATTTGCAACTTTATATTACACAATTATGACATATTACACAATTATGACATTATATTACGCAATTATGACTTTATATCACACAATTATGGCATTATATTACGCAATTATGACATTATATTATGCAATTATGACTTTATATCTCACAATTATGACTTTATATCTCACAATTATGACTTTATATCTCCAATTCTGACTTTATATCACGCAATTATGACTTCATATCTCACAATTATGACTTATATTCACAATTATGACTTATATCCACAATTATGACTATATCTCACATTTGACTTTATATCACACAATTATGACTTTATATCTCACAATTATGACTTATATATCCACAATTATGACTTTATAACACATATGCTAATTCACATTATGACTTTATCTCACATTATGACTTTATATCTCACAATTATGACTTTATATCACACAATTATGACTTTATAACACGAAATTATGACTATATCTCACATTTATGACTTTATATCTCACATATATTATACACAATTATGACTTATAACACGCAATTATGACTATATCTCACATTTATGACTTTATATCTCACAATTTGACTTTATAACACGCAATTCTGACTTTATATCTCACAATTATGACTTTATCTCCAATTCTGACTTTAACACGCAATTCTGACTTTATATCTCACAATTATGACTTTTATATCTCACAATTATGACTTAATCTCACAATTGATTTATCACCAATTCTGACTTTATATCTCACAATTATGACTTTATAACACGCAATTATGACTATATCTCACATTTATGACTTTATATCTCACAATTATGACTTTATACTCACCAATTATGACTTTATATCACACAATTATGACTTATATCTCACAATTCTGACTTTATATCATACAATTATGACTTATATCATACAATTATGACTTTATATCACACAATTATGACTTTATAATACAATTATGACTATATCTACATTATGACTTTATATCTCACAATTATGACTTTATATCTCACAATTATGACTTTATATCTCACAATTCATGACTTTATATCTCACAATTATGACTTTATATCTCACAATTATGACTTTATATCTCACAATTCTGACTTTATATCTCACAATTCTGACTTTATATCTCACAATTATGACTTATATATCTCACAATTATGACTTTATATCTAAAAATTATGACTTTAATCACCAATTATGACTTTATATCACGCAATTATGACTTATATATCTCACAATTATGACTATATATCTCACAATTATGACTTTATATCCACAATTATGACTTTATATCTCACAATTATGACTTTATATCACGCAATTATGACTTTATATCACGCAATTATGACTTTATATCTCACAATTATGACTTTATATCACGCAATTATGAGTTTATAACACGCAATTATGAGTTTATATCTCACAATTATGATTAATTCCATAGATTTATATCTCACAATTATGACTTATTTAAATATATTTTTCACGCAATATGATTTTTTTTATTTAATCTGTGGCAGAAAGTTTCCATAGAAAAGTATTCTAAAAAATAGTCAAAATACATAAAATTTTAATTTTAAAATATAAAATTTAATAGCTTAAATTACAAATAGATAACTACAGTTTTCCTCCTGTAATTTGTAATCAGTAACAGACTACAATTTGTAATCTACCAAGAGTCCCAGACAGTTTCTGTGCCGAATGAGGAAGAAAAATGTATTCAAGCACGCCGTGTCATGCAGAGTTGAGAATACTACACTCAAATTAATCACATTATAGGTAAATATTTCATGAATGAACATAAAAGCGAGTGACAACACTCATACCTGTGTGAAGACACAGATTCCTCCGCTTGCTTTCATCTCTCTGGAACCTGAACCGGCTCTTTTAGTCAGGTGTGTGTTTCAGTGTTGTCAGGTCGTGGCATTACGAGGACAGAGGGATATTTGTAGATCTGAGGTTTGAGTAACCAAAGAGGAAAGCAAATCCCACCTCGTGATTAATGAGCCGGATGTAAGGACGTTCTCCTAATGATGATTTATGGAGATTTCTGAGCAACGCCATCGCTCTGTCATCGAGAGATCTGTCTTGAAACACAATGTTTGAAATGCGTACAGACAAATTATGCATGAATACAGTTGCGTTTCAATACACCACATCTATGATTATGTTAGTGAGGCTGTTAACCTTGATTTCCATTCCATCATTTCTAACACAAATGTCTTGAAATAATAAACCCATTGTGAAGAATGGCATGCTGGCCGACGGCCTTATAGAGCTGGAGTTCCTTTAATACGGTCAACACTTAAGAGAAAATCATCATTATAATCAATATGGGGTTGTTCTAGTACTGCAATAAACATATTTAAGCATCATTTAAACATGATACATTTACTTGAGGAGGAAAAGTGTAACAATACTTAATTTTAATGAATAGATTGATAAGTAAAAATAAATAAATATTGGCAATGCAACTTAAAATGTTTCGAAATTGATGTGTGTGTGTGTGTGTGTGTGTGTGTGTGTGTGTGTGTGTGTGTGTGTGTGTGTGTGTGTGTGTGTGTGCGCATGTGTGTGTGTGTGCGCACATGTGTGTGTGTGTGTGTGTGTGTGTGCGCGCTCCAAACATTCTGAAATATCATATTGTGACAAATGTCATCCTGAGAGGATCTTCTGCTGGAATGTCTTTATATGTTCAGGTAATAGCAACACAAACACAGCAGCACAAAGAGGAAACCAGACACGACATGCTTTAAGCAATCAATAACCAGAGCCTCTGTGCATCTCTCTCTTCCCAGCGCTTCCCGACACGATCATGTGCCGATCCTGGAGTAAGAACGGGATTATTTTCACGAAACTCTAGACCTCAGCCTCGATCTGATAACGCTGGACATTTCCCAGACTGACCTGAGGGTCGACTGCATTTCAACACGTTCTCTTCATCAGCATATCAGCCATGCCATCTCACACACACACACACACACACACACACACACACACACACACCACATCTCACACTCACCACACACACACACACACACACACAACATACACACAACACTACACACACACACATCACATAACCACTCCACAACACACACACACACACACACACACTCACACAATCACCACCACTCACACACACACACACACACACACACACACACACACACACACACACACACACACACACACACACACACACACACACACACACACACACACACACACACACACACACACACACACACACACACACACACACACACACACACACAACACACACACCACACACACACACACACACACACACACACACACACACACACACACACACACACACACGGAGGCAGCAGCACGTGTCCGGATCGCTAAAATCACGGAGCGTTTACTGCCCGAGGTGGACATTACTACTCCATTTGCAAGAGGAAAGAAAGAGTTTGTGAAATCAGTCTGATCTTCTTTAATTTAATATTTTAAATTTAATATTCAACAATATTAATTATCTTCCTGCACTGACAGCATTATATGAGAACTGAACTGAGCTGGATGATGACGTTTACATTTTTTTCCAGAGCTGCTATATATATATATATATATAAATTAACTAAATTAATAACTTTTTCACAACAGAAATGAAACATCTCTGAACTGAGTTAAGCTGGACTGTGACGCTATTTTCTTCTAGAAACAAACTCTGCATTATTTTCCTGTTATCTCTGTAAAGCTACTTTGAAACACTCTGTAGTGTAAAAGCACAAATAAATGTGACCCGACTTCTTCCTCAGTGTTTCTGTCTTGTTTTCCAGCACAAATATCTAAATATTCTTAAATTAAGATACATTTACTGGAGAAGCAAAATTATATAATATATTGATATTTAAGTTTTCTGAGAAAATCCAAATGAAGCGAAAACTCCCCAAATTTTGATGATTTTTTTTGTCTAAAAAAACTATATAAATCTCAATATATTAAGTAATGCATCTTGATTTAAGAATTTTAAGATATTTTCATTCATATATATATATATATTTCCAAATGAGAATTTGAGAGTGAATCTTCCATCAAAAAAAAAAAATAATGAATGTTCCTAAAAATTGTTTTGGTCAAATATAAATCTTTAATATTTTTGATGTTACACTCATAAAAATAAAAGTTCCAGAAGGATATTTTTGCAGCGATGCCATTGAAGAACTATTTCGGGTTCCCTAAAGAACCTTTCAGCGAACAGTTATTAAAATAAAAATATTTTGTCTTATTTTTTTTTTTTTTTACCATCGATAGAACCTTTTTCAACTATAAAGAACCTTTTGTGCAATAGAAAGGTTTAAGTCTCGTCATGAAAGCATTGAAGCCCATAAAGAAGCGAGTGTGTAACATGACCCAGACGAGTTCTCGACAGGTTTTGTGAGATTCACCCAAAGCACGTCCCATGCCAGCAATGACCTGTTTATCTCATTAATGGATGTTCGCTACAGGGCAACAAAATGCAAATCAAGCAGGAAAAATTAAAATCAAAACTATTCCCCCTTTAACCGTCTCTCGAGAGTCTCGTCTCCTCCAGACATCAGTCAACGAGAACTCAGCAGCAAATTAACAGCAATGCATATAACACACTCGCATATAACACACGCACATATCTATCAAGGATGAACGTCAGGCCTTATTTAAAAGGTGTGTCAATAAGAGCAACAACGAGAAAAATAAAATTAAAAAAATCACGCTGTCCCGGAAACATATTTTCACTAAAGCGAAAGCCAAATGATTGAGATGAAGCACCGAAGGAAGAGATCTGCTAATGTAGATTACTCAAACAAAAACACTGGGAATCAATGACTGATGATTGGCTGGCCGAGGAGCCCAGGGCACACGAGACACACACACTCCACGGACACACACACACACAAAAGAGTGCTTTAATGCTGAGCTCCTGCTGAGAGCGGGTGGAGACAGTGGGACGGGGGGGAGACGGCTGGGTTATCTGGGACCCCTGTGCTGTTTCTGCCCGGGGTCACGGCAGCGCTCGCAGGGCTGTCTTCACCAACCACACCAGCCTTTACCCAACACTGAACCCAACAGTACAGTACAACTGCAAATGCAAACGATCAAAAACATGTGTGTATGAATCAACACTGAGCTGACTGGAGCTGAATAATCACAATATAGACATGCTTATAGTTGCACTGAACTTATTTTATTATTGATTAACTTTACATAGTTATTAAACTGATGGCACTTCTTTACAGCAGAACCTGAATTTGTCTCATATTTGAAGAATTTTGCATAATTTATTTAAAAAAATGTCAAAGTCAACATTTATTTCAATAGCAGATTTAAAAGCAACAGAGTTGGAACAAACTGCTGTACAATAAAACATTTAGCATATAAAAAGAAACCATGCAGCATACAAAATATAAACACATTAAACATTAAAATTAAATGCAATCTGTATTGTATAAAGCGCTATTGAAATAAATAAACTTGACTAGTATGACTTTAAATTATAACATCTCTGTGAGCTGTGTATCCTTACAAACTCTGCACTAAACATCTCCAATCTGAACTGAAAGATAACTGTTTTCAAAAAGGTTTCCAGGTTTGTCATTGGTCAGTAAGTCAGTAAGCCCCGCCCTAAACTCACGTGATTGGCTGAGCCACAAATCGGAATGTTGGGCCGTTCAAACAAACACATCAAAGCTCTAAAAGTGTCACAGTGTTTCACTCTTCAGGAATTGAACTACCAATGCCTGACTCTGAACTTTAAACTGCCGCTCTGAACATCTAAAACATCTCAGGTTAGCAGAAGAACACTGTGTTGACCCAAATAGAAACACACTCACAGATAATCAAAGGGGAATCAACATGACGTTGGCGTTTTCAGCGCATCATCTTCAGCATCTCGCTGAGCTGTTTTCTGGCCTGAACGAATCAAACAGAATCACTCCAGATGAAACACTACAGGGTTTACACTCACATGTGAAACTATACATACAAAAATTGGTAAAAATAATTAAGTTTAGGAAGTGTGTCAGATCATTCATTTCAGTAAAGGATTCATCAGACTGTTTCAAATTCGTTTTAAGGTTCCTCTCAATAATTGTATCCCTTAAAACTCATCTTTGATCACCAAAATTACATATTTAAACATTTTTTCCCTGAAAAATATTCTTCATGCCTAAATATCGAGTGTAACTCGACACCTTGCCTAATTTAGTATGCGTGGTTCTATGAATATGCAAATGAGCCCCGCCTCCACTCACTCAGAGATCCACTGGTTGACGATCACACGTTGATCTGATTGGTTACAAGGTAGTTTGTGACGTCAGAAACACCAGCGATTTCAGTGTTTTTGAGACTGTCTTTGATTCACTGCAGTTTTAAGGAGAAAATACTCAGCAATGCTGTCGACTTATGAATTTACACACGGTGTGTGTTAAAGCGTATTAAAATCACCACATTAAAAGCTGGATTTTCACCAGAGGGTGAAACTGTCACTTTAAACTATTCATTAAAAGAATCGACTCATAAGAGTCATTTGTTCGTGAATCGGGCTATACTGAACACGTTCTATGTTTTGATTCACTATAAAATAAGCGGCTGATAAGAATTATTTGTTGGTGTATTGATGGTGATGTTGCATTTTCATTTACAGTCCAACCTGTAAAAACATCTGAGTAAAAAGGTTTCTTGTCGTTTTTTTGTTGTTGTCTGTTTACAGCAAAACATTCAATACAGTCACAGACTAAATCACATCCACAACTCAACTAGATATTTTTGTGTGAAATGGAAAAGAAAAGTCTCTAATTTGTGCACAGTTCGACCATGAAGCAAATAAACCCATTTTGTGTTTGTATCTTCTGTGCACTCATTTTTCTCTGTCTCTGTATAAGCTTTTGAATGATTTTCTATGACTGCAGAAGAAAGAGCTTCTCTAAGCCTTGCGAAATGAAAAACTACTTGAGTGATTGAACGCCAGTGGAAGAGGGGGAGTTGATTATATTTTGAAAAAATGTTTATTTCAGTCATGCATCATTAAATGCAACCGCTAACAGCACCGGGATTTTTTTCCACAACTCAGATGGAAACAATTGAAGTCGTGTATGATGGTGGACTCCATCAATAAACAGCACACAGACTCGAAACCCTGCTGTTCTCACTCCATAATTATTATGGAAACAGAGAAACTGTACAAAAGATTCCTGTCTATCTACAGTGACCTAGTTTCAATATAGTTTAAAGTAAACCCCTCATACATACATACACACCAGATATAATGCTTGATATTTTTTCACTAGTGTGTGCAGGACACTATAGTTCACTTATGTAAGTGAGGAGAGCAAAATAAAGTAAACTGTGACATATTATACCCAAATATTCTTCATACAGTTGAGTTTCATAAAATTTGGGACCAAATATTATTCCGACACTTTGAGCTGATCAAGTGTTTTTTCTTTAATAACTAATGCTCTTTTTACACACAGACTGAACAACATGAAGCATTGCTGGGTCACTGGTTGAGCTAAACTGGTATTATCTAATTGTGTAGTTAAATTTAACAGATATTCAACATAATTCATGTGTGAGAGTCTAACAGAAGGACGGACAAAACCTGTCAAATATACACTGATTTAATAACTCTGAGTTCTTTTATTAGCATTTTCTAAACTATAGCGAATAACTGTGATAATGTGAGAAATGTTGAAGTTGTCTAAATGAGTTTTGGTTTGACTGTAGAAACTATACAAGTATTTCAAGTTATCATTTGGTGTGCTGATGTGGATGAGACTGTCCCACACCTCGAGGTGAAGCCCGGCAGAAGTCGTCGTGTCGCTACAATGCAAATATTGTTCATCTCGGTTTCATTGACATTGTTGCTGCACTTAAGAGCCGACACTCGATCTCCTGCGAAGCAGAAGGGCTTCAGCCTGGGTTAACTGCGCTTCCAGGATTACAGGCGCTGTGAGAGCCCGGGGCCCCGGGGTGATTTAGATACAGTTCCTTTACCCAGAGGTGCTGAATCCAAAACCGCATTTATTACAGTGAAAAACACTTTTCTTTCGACATCTGCTCACTTAACGTTAATTATAGCACCCCTCCTCTGCACTGCCATTATGAGGCTTAAGATGCACAGTTCCTGAGACGTGAACAATAGAGGTGGGGAACTATACAAACTGATAGTGTTTCAATACTGGCCTGTGGGAAAAAACATGATGGTTTTAAAGGGGTCATGACTATTTTAATGTGTTCCTTGAAGTTCACTTATAATGTTAATAAAGCTTTTTGCACAAAACACAAATATATAAGAGGGAAAAAAACATTTTTTCAACCCTCATTCTGAAATAATTGGTTTTCAAATGAAGGAATAGTTCACTTAAAATTATGTTTCAATACTCACCCTCATGTTGTTTCAAACCTGTATGCATTTCTTTCTTCGGGCAGAACACAAAAGAAGATATTTTGAAGAATGGCGGTAACCAGGCAGTTGATGATCCCCATTGACTTCCATAAAAAAAAAATACCATGGAAGCAAAAATATTTAGTAGTGCGTAAGTTCTTATTTACGTCAAAACTAGGCTGAGTTGTAACTTAGGCACAGCTGATGCAACCGGCCCCAGTTCACTGAACACTCACATTTTAGAACACCCTAGCAACCAACCAGAATACCCTAGCAACCACTCAAAAACCTTAGCAACCACCCATAATGCCCTAGCAACCACCTAGCAACGGTTTAGCAACGCCCTGATGCTTTGTGCACCACTCACATTTCCCTCAGACTTGTAACTGATTTTTTTACACTTTCTAACTAAAATGAGTAGAGATATTTAACTTGCGTCTAGTTAAATATCACTCTCACAGCACATTCATCACAGTGCAGCACAAACAAGAGGATGTTGCTTTGATGTAAAGTCAGCCATTGTGAGTTTGAGCTTCAGTCTTTGGTATTTCCAGATGGAATCGCTGTAATTGACATGGAGTGAAAGCTGGTTTTGTGTCCCCGGGAAGCGAGTGCGAGGGCTTTGGGTTAAAGTCTGGTTTTAAACAGGACTTATGAAGTGAAGGAGGAGGTTTCATTCAGTCGAACCCTCGGGTGAAGCTCTCGGAGCAACCGAAGGGAAATACAGCCAAACCTAAACTTACTCACACACCTTCAATTTCTCACATTATCACAGTTTATTCGCTAGAGTTTAGAAAATAGTAATAAAATATGACAAGAAGTTCGAACTCGGTTGATATTTGACAGGTTTTGTCCGTCCTTCTGTTAGACTCTCACACATGAATTATGTTGAATATCTGTTAAATTTAACTACACAATTAGATAATACCAGTTTAGCTCAACCAGTGACCCAGCAATGCTTCATGTTGTTCAGTCTGTGTGTAAAAAGAGCATTAGTTATTAAAGAAAAAACACTTCAGCAAAACATGATCAGCTCAAAGTGTCGGAATAATATTTGGTCCCAAATTTGTATACATTTTAGTCACTGTATGAAGAATATTTGTGTATAATATGTCTCAATATGTCTCAGTTTATTTTGCTCTCCTCACATAAATGAACTATAGTGTCCTGCACCCAGTAAAATATATATATATATATATATAGGTTTGACTGTATATCAGCAGTGCGAATCATTTAAGAACAGTAGCTGCAGTTCAACGGGCGAACACTATAATTATAACACTTCAAGATGGGAGTTTCAATGGGAGTTTTCTGATGATTCATGATAGTTGGAGGGAACCGGCCTGAACCTGCGCGTCCGGCTCCTTCTGTCAACAGATTCGCTGTGACTTGCCCTGTAAGTCATTTCATGTAATTTTGTGGTAATCCTAGAAGGCTGAACGAAGCATTTTTCTCTTGTGGTTAAAGGTGTAATGGTCCCATCAGCCTGAAAGCACTCAATTTTCATTCCATCTCTGAACACCTGGAGTGAGTCTTAGCGAAGGGCATCACTTGTGCGAACAATAGAGGAGCGTGTCAACAAGCTTTCACAGACACGGCATATTTATATCTGTTTCAGAGCAACAGAGACATACTGGTGTTTTTCTGATAAAATCACGTGTTCCTGGTGGAAAGCTGCTTAGAAAGACAATCCAGAAAAACGTGATAATGCGATCGCATGATTTAATGCATAACTTAAAGGGTAGGGCAGAAATTTTGAAAATACACAACTCATAAGGTCCTACCTTCTCTTCTCCAACGCTGGCCCTGACTCCACCCATTCGAAAAACATGGACGCGCAATCAAGCACGAGCGAAAACTCAGATGCGCTCTCTCTCCTCTCTCTCTCTCTCTCTCTCTCTCTCTCTCTCTCTCTCTCTCTCTCCTCTCTCTCTCTCTCTCTCTCTCTCTCTCTCTCTCTCTCTCTCTCTGTACCGGGGCGACTTGCACTTCCTGTGACTGGGTCACGAGCTTTGAGTATGCGCACGATCGGGACACGCGCGCGAGGGGGGAGGGGCCATGGTACAACTGTTTGATTGACGCATTTTCTGTCCAATGATTCTAGACGGTCTTGAAAATGATTGGCTGGAGTTTTTCGAGTCCTGCCCGTTCCACAGATGATTAAATTGCTTAATTTTCATTTCAGTGCTTCTAATTTACAGCCAGTAAGTAGGTTAGGAATAGGATTTCAAGTGATTTTGAAAAAAATGGTCAAAAAAGAAAATCACATACCCCACCTTTAATCAACAAAGTCCGCATATTTATGCATTTTTTTCAAATACGCCGCACTTTCGCCGCACAAATTGCCGATTTCCACCCAAAATATGCGGGCTTGCATGATTTCATAATCCCCGCATTTTTGTTGTGAAAAAGTCACGTATATCTCAGCAGAAAGTTGAAAAATATTGCGTTTGCTTCACACAAGAGCCGCCGTTTCTCCTCGTTGCCATGGGAACGTTATGAAGTGACGTAATTACGCAACGTGAACATCATCGAAAAGCTGTAAAACTGGAAGCACACTTTTTTTATATTTTATTTATTAATTTTTCCAGAAGTTGTAGCATATTCCTTTAGTAAAGCTCCAGAACTTATTTGACTCATCAATGTTTTGTAATTTTGGTGTGTTTATTAAGATCTGAAATAAAACAAGATGAACTGAAATATTCCAGCACTTTCTGTGATGTAGTGTGCTTGCTTATCATAGGAAGTAATAAGAAATACTCTTTACAGTAAGGTAGTAGCCTAGTGAGAACAGGGAACAGGGGAATCACTTTCTCTCTTTCATCAAACCGCAGTTTTTGCAAGTTTCCGCAATTTCATAGCATAAAATTGCATAAATATACTGCATATTCCATGGCATTTTTTTAAAGAAAACGTGCCGCATAATCAAGTATTTTTGCCCACAACAATCACAAAAAAAACTCTGATCGGACGATCAAAAACTACAAAAAAGTCCCATAGACTTTCATTGAGGGGGTGAATAGTTTTGCACAATAAGACTTGTGTGGTAATTCAGCTGTCTATCACTACAAAGCTTTACGACTAACCTAGGACGACATGCTGAAACATGCTAGCAATGTGCTAATTCAAGTTAGCAACATGCTAAAAATGCTAGCAACATATTGACAACATGTCAAATGATGCACATTACTGCATATGTTCATGTCTGCAGTAATGTGATATTTAGTTCTTATTGTTTTTTTTTTGCAATCAAGGAGCTCTTAAATCAACATGAATTCACAACGCATCTTACTTTCCTGACCGATATAGATCCAAGACACCAGATGGGTTGAAGCACCACTGTGGTGCATTTTCTCTCTCACACAGAGAGCAGAGAATGATGGGAAAACTATTGAGCGGCATTAGCTGCGAGCTCCTGACTGCATGTGAGAGCATTATGATGTTTACTGTAATGCCATATTTCATATCAGCACGTGCAGAGAAAAACAGAGGGCTCGTGGAGCACTTCAAAGTGTGTGAGGAGACCGCGAGCATTCAGTGTCACTCAAATACTGTACAACCCCTCTGTAAACAACCGCAGGAAAGACACGGATCTAGCACCATTAAAATTGAATTGTTTCCGAGGGAAAGTGCGTGAGGATGACAGGAGCGGATATACCGAATGAAAACACGTCTGATCAAAGAAAACATAAACTCTGTTCTAAACACTAGCTGAGTTCCCATTAAGGAAGCTTCATAACTATATATATACTTCAGCAACCACTCAGAATACTTAAAGTCCCCCTGTGGTTTAAATGCAGCTTTTGTTTTAAATCATGTGTAAATTCATAAGTCGACAGCATTGCTGAGTATTTTCTGCTTAAAACTGCAGTAAACCAAAGAGTTTAAAAAACACGCTTTGAAATCGCTGGTGTTTCTGACGTCACAAACTACCTTGTAACCAATCAGATCAACGTGTGATCGTCAACCAGTGGATCTCTGAGTGAGTGAGTGAGTGAGTGGAGGCGGGGCTCATTTGCATATTCATAGAACCGTGTATACTAAATGAGGCGAGGGTGTCGAGTTACATTCAAGATATTTTAAGATATTTAAGGTGATCAAAATGAGTTTTAAGAGATAAAATGATTGACTACAAAATTAATAAACGCTGCTGGGGTGTTGTTCATTCTCAGTTCAACAGATGAGACCTTTTACTGTCAAGTGTTACAATTTCTCCATTTTGAGTTGCATATTGAATAAATTGTAACCGAGTTTGCCGCAATGCATTCGGGATCTTTTCTCTGAAATGTAAATGTGGCCACAACAAGATCTCTTAGAAGGAAGCAAAATTACAATGCAATGAATGCAATGTATTAACAATACCCTCATGTCATGATTCAATATAGATCACGATACTGAACTCACGATATGATATTATTGCGATACTCCAAGACATATGATAAAAGGTTTACAAAAAATGTACTGTTGATTAAAAATGCTAAATTTGATGTTGCATTGTGTGTGTAAATGAATAGGATGGACTTGGTGCTGGAAACCCAAAGCACAGGACAATAGTGAAACCAGAATAACAATATTCATGATTCTGAGCTGAAAATACAGGATTATTTTAGACAAGCAAGCTTGATCTCTGTCACTGACTAGAATTGTCACAGTCTGTCTAGTCTCCGTCTCTTCACTACACTTCCCAGGATCCTCTTGTCTCCTCACCTGAACTCACTCCTCATTATCCACCTGTTCCTCGTCATCATCATCTGTGTCACCTGTCTTCACCTTGTTAGTGTTCATTTGTATCTGTATTTAGTTCCTTCAGTTCTGTCTGTCCTTTGTCGGTTCTCGTCGATGTATGGTTGTGTGATCTGAGTTCCTGGAAGTTTATTGCGTTCTTGTTTGTTTATTGAAGTTTAGTTTGTCATTAAAGCAACTATACTGAAGTGCCCGTGTCCTCGTGTTCAGTATCCTGCACCACCCCGTGACAGATATATTTAAAATAATGTAGGACACTTTTTACTGGTAACATCAGACATTTGGCATTATCAGAACCCACAAATATTCCCCCACTGCATTATTATACATTATATTCAGCATTATATATAGTAGTTTAATGTAGTACAGGCAATAAAACTAAAAAAACTCACATTTTAGGTGAACCATATACTATCCAGAAACTCAGATTGGTGCATTTTTGTATTGCGAGCGATATATTGTGACACGTTACACCTCTACAATGTATTGTAAGTTGCTTTGGATAAAAGCATCTGTCAAATGCATAATGTATAATTATTCTATTTGACTTTTGGAAGATCCATGACATCTTCAAATGCGGTCGAATCACTAGCTTC
>CM070841.1:30670899-30698399 GCA_036326025.1 Chrosomus eos
AGTCCTTCTATGGATATAAAGCAAGGGCAAACGCGTTATAAGATGCTCAGAGCAAAAGATCAGCAGAAAGCACGCCGGCTGAACCCGGCCGGGCCTCATCTATAATTCACCATTTAATTTAATCAGAAAGGCCGATCTCTGCGGAGGAAATAATGCCTCGTATCTCACTCCATAAGTGTGCTAATAAAGAGCATGCTGGGATACGACTCGAGCCGGTCTCAGACATCAACAGCTTCAGACGCCGAGACACACGTTTAACTGCTGCTTCATATTACAGATTATTGTTAAAGCTTGTTTCCACAACAGAATAAAAAAAAATACAAATATTTGCAACTTTTTGTCTCGCAATTCTGAGTTTATACCCTTTCAATTATGAGAATTATGAGGAAAAAGTCAGAATTGTGAGTTAAAAAAAAGTTGCAATTACATTTTAAGTTTCAAAAGTGGCACAAATAAGCTTCACTCTAAAAAACACTGGGTTAAAAAACAACCCAATTTCGGTTGAAAAATGACACTGATATGGGTTACACAAAAACTACCCAAACCCTGGGTTGTTACGTATGACCCAGGAACTAGGTAACACAAAAATGACCCCAACATTGGGTTGTTACGTCTAAACCAGGATCTGGGTAACACAAACTACCCAAACACTGGGTTGTAACGTCTGACCCAGGAACTAGGTAACACAAAAATGACCCCAACATTGGGTTGTTACGTCTAAACCAGGATCTGGGTAACACAAACTACCCAAACACTGGGTTGTTACGTCTGACCCAGGAACTAGGTAACAAAAATTACCCCAACATTGGGTTGTTACGTCTCACCCAGGAAATTGGTAACATAAAAAATACCCAAACACTAGGTTGTTATGTCCGACCCAGGAACTGGGTAACACAAAACTACCCCAACATTGGGTTGTTAAGTCTGACCCAGGAGCTGGGTTAAACAAAAACTACCCAAACACTGGGTTGTTACGTCTGACCCAGGAAACACAAAACTACCCCAACATTGGATTGTTACGTCTAAACCAGGATCTGGGTAACACATAAACTACCCAAACACTGGGTTGTTACGTCTGACCCAGGAAACACAAAACTACCCCAACATTGGATTGTTACGTTTAAACCAGGATCTGGGTAACACAAACTACCCAAACACTGGGTTGTTACGTCTGACCCAGGAACTAGGTAACAAAAATTACCCCAACATTGGGTTGTTACGTCTCACCCAGGAAATTGGTAACATAAAAAATATCCAAACACTAGGTTGTTATGTCTGACCCAGGAACTGGGTAACACAAAACTACCCCAACATTGGGTTGTTAAGTCTGACCCAGGAGCTGGGTTAAACAAAAACTACCCAAACATTGGATTGTTACGTCTAAACCAGGATCTGGGTAACACATAAACTACCCAAACACTGGGTTGTTACGTCTGACCCAGGTAACACAAAACTATCCCAACATTGGGTTGTTACGTCTAAACCAGGATCTGGGTAACACAAACTACCCAAACACTATGTTGTTACGTCTGACCCAGGAACTAGGTAACACAAAAATGACCCCAACATTGGGTTATTACGTCTAAACCAGGATCTGGGTAACACAAACTACCCAAACACTGGGTTGTAACGTCAGACCCAGGAACTAGGTAACACAAAAATGACCCCAACATTGGGTTGTTACGTCTAAACCAGGAACTGGGTAACACAAACTACCCAAACACTGGGTTGTTACGTCTGACCCAGGAACTAGGTAACAAAAATTACCCAAACATTGGATTGTTACGTCTCACCCAGGAAATTGGTAACATAAAAAATACCCAAACACTAGGTTGTTATGTCTGACCCAGGAACTGGGTAACACAAAACTACCCCAACATTGGGTTGTTAAGTCTGACCCAAACACTGGGTTGTTACGTCTGACCCAGGAAACACAAAACTACCCCAACATTGGATTATTACGTCTAAACCAGGATCTGGGTAACACATAAACTACCCAAACACTGGGTTGTTACGTCTGACCCAGGAAACACAAAACTACCCCAACATTGGATTGTTACGTCTAAACCAGGATCTGGGTAACACAAAATACCCAAACACTGGGTTGTTACGTCTGACCCAGGAACTAGGTAACACTACTATTGAATACATCTTTACAGATGCTATCTAACTCAGTCACTGACTGTAGTGCATGACTGTAGCTTTCAGCCAGGAGAAGATGTCATCAGGTGGCATCCAACTTTCACGGGGTGTTTCGACCCTGAACCACAACACCCTCCAGTTGGCGGGTCGGCAGTGACCCGCCAACGGGTGATCCAGTTGGCGGGTCGGCAGGTGGGCACCCTCCAGTCACTGCCCACCTCCTCCTGGCCCCCAGCTCAACTCCTCCCTCCTATTCCAGAGCCAGCAAGACGCTCTTTCTGCTGCCTCACCCAACCTACGGACAGCTGCCTTCCTCTCCCTTCCTGCTATACCCAGAGCTGTGAGTGTCTTCCACGCAGACTGCGCCGGGAAATCCCTACACCCGACCTCAACCGGGAATAGCCAGGTCTGCCACCCTTTGGCCCTGCACTGCTCAACGAGGTCCTGGTACTTGGTGGCTTTCCGTTCATAGGCCTCCTCACACCCGTCTTCCCACGGTACCGTCAGTTCAATTAAGATTATTTTCCTTGCCTCCTCAGACCATAGAACCATGTCCGGCCTCAGCAATGTTTGCACAACCTGGGGAAGACTAGTTTCCTTCCCAGGTCCACCCTCATCTCCCAGGATTGTGCTGCTTGCAAGAGGCTCTTTTTCCTCCTCTTGGGGGCTGGTGGTTTCTCCCCTTCTCTAATGAACTGAATGAATGATGCTGGCCTTGTACTGTTCTGGCGCTTTTTCTGCCTCTCCCGCTCCAAGATGTCAGCCAGTTCACAGAGAACCTTGTCATGGCGCCACCTGTATCTTCCTTGGCTAAGAGCTGTTTTGCATCCTGCCAGTATGTGCGCCATTGTTCCCCTCCCTCCGCATAGCCTACACAATGGGTCCTCCCTCATTCCCCACCTGTGGAGGTTTGTTGGTGATGGAAGGGTGTCGTAAACTGAACGGAGCAGGAAGGAGATGCGAAAGGGCTCCAGTCTCCAGATCTCAGGCCACGTGATCTTCCGCTTCGGCAGGTCCCACTTTGTCCAGGCACCTTGTGCTCCAAGTTCGACGGCCCTAGACCTGCGTCTTTCTTCCTCCATGTGTCGGACCTCGGCTTGAATCATTTCCCTCCTCTGTCTTGGGTCTGCTTTACCCCACTGCTGGAAGTGTGTGGACCCGAGTCCTTGCCTCCCTACGCATGGGTTCCCGATGATGTCCTTTAGCTTCAATGCGCTTTCTCCTTGCGCCACTGATGTGTCAGCCGCCCATTTGCGTCCTGATCTCGTAGTGACGCCTGCTTCTGACTTTTTCATCAGTGGAGTCTTGGTACATCATCACGACCCGGCACTTTGCCACCTTGAACTCTTCCACCACTGATGATAGGGGTAGCTGTACCTGACCAGACCTGGTGTAAAGCCCTACTGACGTGAAGCTTGGTGGGATTCCGAGCCACTTGCGAAGGTGTTTGTTCACTCGCCTCTCGACTCCTTCCACTGCTGTCATAGGTACTTCATAAAGTGTCAGTAGCCACATAAGTCGTGGTAACAGACCGTGCTGGAAGAGCCAGGTCTTGAACTTTCCTTGCAGTCCTGACCCCTCGATCTTACTCAGCCATGCATGTGCCTGTTTCTCTGTCCTAGAAACGTTGCATCTGTCGGTCAGGGATGCATCATACCATTTCCCTAGGCACTTAATTGGGTTTTCCTCAATTGATGGAATCATCTCCCCCTGTACTCGCAAGTGGAACTTGCTGGTCACTTTTCCACTTCTGATCACCATACTTCTTGATTTCCTTGGTTTGAACTTCATCCGAGCCCATGTTACCACGTCATCAAGTGCATTCAGGATCCATCTTGCTTGCACATGGGTTGAAGTTGTTATGGTAAGGTCATCCATAAAGCCTCTTATTGGAGGTTGTCGGATGCCAGACTCCATTGTTGGCCCTCTGGATTCCTTTCCTGCAGCTGTTATGAGCAGATTCATTCCCATGACAAACAGGATGGGGGAGATGGTACAGCCTGTCACGATTCCCTTTTCAAGGTCCTGCCACTGAGTTGTAAACTGGGCAGTTTTGAACCGTAGTTTAAATCCTCCGAAGTAGCTGGTGATTATACCCCTGGTGTGGTGGGGGATATGGTAGTGTTCCATAGCCATATTGATGAGGCCATGCGGGATTGAACCGTATGCGTTAGCCAAATCGAGCCAGACAACTGTTAGGTTTCCTTTGTTCCCCTTGGCCTTCCGGATCCGCTGGTTGAGGATGCCCGTATGTTCCAAGCACCCGGAGAAACCTGGAAGGCCGCCCTTCTGGACAGATGTGTCAACATATTTATTCTTCACCATGTAGGTAGTCATCCTTTTTGCCAGGACGGAAAAGAATACCTTGCATTCGACACTTAGGAGAGAAATGGTTCAGAACTGACTGATGTCGGAGGAGTCCATTTCCTTGGGCACAAAACACCCCTCTGCCCCTTTCCAGGATGCTGGAATGATACCTTTTGTCCATATCCTTCGCAACAGTTTCCATAACCTGTGGAGGAGCATCGGGCATCTCTTGTATACTTTATAAGGTATACCACTTGGTCCTGGGGCAGATGCTGAACGGGCTTTCTGCACAATGTCCTGGACTTCTCTCCATGTTGGTTCACTGGTATCAAGCTCTTCCTCAGGAGTTTCAGCAGTTCTGCTGATCTTTGGGTGCGCACCACAGGCTTGGTTCCTGAGGGCGTCACTGTGGCTCTCCTTCAAGAACTCCTCTACAACTTCCTTGGGGCTAGTCAATCTTCCAGATCTTGCTTCCCCCAGCAGGGTTTTGGTAAACCTGTATGGGTCCTTAATGAACTGAGCCCGATTAGCCTCCTTCTCCTTCCTCAGTTTCAGAGACCTTTCTGCCCTTCTCAGTCTGCAGAGTTGCCCTCGAAGTCCGCTTGTTAGATCTTTTATGCCCTTCCTTTCTTCAGCACTTGCTGTTCTGAACTGCTTATTGAGGGTCTTGATCTCCCTCCTCAATTGCAAGATCTCTCTGGCCCTCCTGTTTGGCTGATTCACCAGAGTTCCGCTACTACCCTTTCTCTCTTCTGTGCCAAAGCGTTCTCTGGCCATGGTATTGATAATTGTTGTCATACTGTTGATTTTCTTCTCGGCTGTTCCTGCTAATGTGGCCTCAAGAACTCTGTCTAGGTCCCCATCTAGTTGGTTCCATGCAGTATTGTTGTTTGCTTGGGGCCATCTCACTTTCTCTGTCAAGGTGCGTTCACACCGGACGCGAATAGCGCGTCAGGCGCGAGTGATTTCAATGTTAAGTCAATGCAAAGACGCGTTACGCGCGTAAAAAATTCCTGCGGCGCGAATGAGGCGTAGAGTGCGGAGCGGTAGACGCGAATACGCCTCATTCGCGCGTCAAGTTCGCGCGAATGGCGCGAATTGAGCGTCTGGCGCGTTAAGCGCGAATGATTTAGTTAGTGCTATTTGTGCATTCACGCGTTTGACGCGAATTCGCGTCTGCCGCCCGAGTTGAAAAATTTGAACTTCTGCGTCAATTCGCGCCGCGTTAACCAATAGGGAGCCTGCTTGCTGCTGTCACGTGGTGAAGTGAAAGTTTATGTTATTTTAATAAAGTATTTTGTAATATTACTAAAATGTCTGGTGTGGTTCTAATGCACAACAAAGCAAATCTTTCACATAAAAACTCGATTTTAATATATGAGAGATAGTACTCATTTTGTATTGAATGCTATTTATTCCATATCTATTTTAGATTATATGAAACATTATTATTTTAATGTAAAAACAACAAACACTTAGTGTATAAGAAATAAAAAAAATCACAGGACAGGTTTCACTTTTGGAGGCTGGCTCCATTTATTACCAAAACAAAAATAAATGACAGATTAGGTGGGTGCGGGCGAGGGTGAACCTCGCGCCGGGCTGTAGAGCGCGGGCTTGTCAGGCAGCGACCACTCGAGGCCGAGGCTTTACACGGCCTACGCTGTCCTCGTCAGCGTCCTCACCGTTAGGTCCACCAAACCTAGCTCCTGGAGCAAATGGTAAAACCCCTGAAACCCTCCGGAGGGTCTGGTGGATCCGAGTACAGCGACGATGTCCCCTACGCAGCTGTTTCTGCTCTCCAGAGCAAATACGAGCGGTGACTCTCTCGATTAATGCTACTGCTAATGCTCGATAAACATCTAAAAAAAGATGGCCGCCTCCGGATTTCGATTCTGACGCGCGTAAATTTCGCTTCAAACTTTTGTTTTTACGCGCGTCAGTTTCACTCTTGACGCGCGAATTAACACAAAGTGGTCAAGCGTCAAACTAGACGCGGTAGGCGCGAATTTGACGCGCTATTCGCGTCCGGTGTGAACGCAGCATCATAGGTTGAGTGTCTGAGGTAGTGTTAGGAGAGTCCCTCCTGTGGCTTTGGGATGGAGCAGGTGCTGAGAGGTCTCCTGTACTGTGGGGTGCTTCCTGACTGGAGTCCTCCTGCGTCTCACTTAGTGTCTCCACTATGCGCTGCATCTGCTTCTTCCCTTTCCCACATTGGGTCTTGGATTGATGTATTTTAAGTCCCCTTGTGCTCTTGCAAAGCTTCCCGCAGTGGCACTTTACTTCCAACACTTCCCCTGTAAGTGTGGTTTGGGTGAGCCGTCTCATTATCCGTGTATTTTCCATAGCCATAACCGTTATGTCCGTCCTATTGGGTCTCTCATCCTCCCCCCCTCTCGGGAGACCCTGGGGGTATTGCTCATTGTTCCGTTTTGTAGCTTTGGTTGGTGCCCTCTTGCGAGTGCTGTGATCGAGGTTGCTAACCTCGCCCACCCACGCCAGTCTTTCCTGGAGGTCAACTGTCTTTCCAGCGTCACCAATCTTCCTTGGTTGCCATCCAGCCTTTCCTGGAAGTCACTGGTGTCCCAGGGGAATACTATTGAATACATCTTTACAGATGATATCTAACTCAGTCACTGACTGTAGTGCATGACTGTAGCTTTCAGCCAGGAGAAGAAAACAAAAATTACCCCAACATTGGGTTGTTACGTCTCACCCAGGAAATTGGTAAAATAAAAAATACCCAAACACTAGGTTGTTATGTCTGACCCAGGAACTGGGTAACACAAAACTACCCCAACATTGGGTTGTTAAGTCTGACCCAGGAGCTGGGTTAAACAAAAACTACCCAAACACTGGGTTGTTACGTCTGACCCAGGAAACACAAAACTACCCCAACATTGGATTGTTACGTCTAAACCAGGATCTGGGTAACACATAAACTACCCAAACACTGGGTTGTTACGTCTGACCCAGGTAACACAAAACTATCCCAACATTGGGTTGTTACGTCTAAACCAGGATCTGGGTAACACAAACTACCCAAACACTATGTTGTTACGTCTGACCCAGGAACTAGGTAACACAAAAATGACCCCAACATTGGGTTGTTACGTCTAAACCAGGATCTGGGTAACACAAACTACCCAAACACTGGGTTGTAATGTCAGACCCAGGAACTAGGTAACACAAAAATGACCCCAACATTGGGTTGTTACGTCTAAACCAGGATCTGGGTAACACAAACTACCCAAACACTGGGTTGTTACGTCTGACCCAGGAACTAGGTAACAAAAATTACCCAAACATTGGGTTGTTACGTCTCACCCAGGAAATTGGTAACATAAAAAATACCCAAACACTAGGTTGTTATGTCTGACCCAGGAACTGGGTAACACAAAACTACCCCAACATTGGGTTGTTAAGTCTGACCCAAACACTGGGTTGTTACGTCTGACCCAGGAAACACAAAACTACCCCAACATTGGATTGTTACGTCTAAACCAGGATCTGGGTAACACATAAACTACCCAAACACTGGGTTGTTACGTCTGACCCAGGAAACACAAAACTACCCCAACATTGGATTGTTACGTCTAAACCAGGATCTGGGTAACACAAACTACCCAAACACTGGGTTGTTACGTCTGACCCAGGAACGAGGTAACAAAAATTACCCCAACATTGGGTTGTTACGTCTCACCCAGGAAATTGGTAACATAAAAAATACCCAAACACTAGGTTGTTATGTCTGACCCAGGAACTGGGTAACACAAAACTACCCCAACATTGGGTTGTTAAGTCTGACCCAGGAGCTGGGTTAAACAAAAACTACCCAAACACTGGGTTGTTACGTCTGACCCAGGAAACACAAAACTACCCCAACATTGGATTGTTACGTCTAAACCAGGATCTGGGTAACACAAACTACCCAAACACTGGGTTGTAACGTCTGACCCAGGAACTAGGTAACACAAAAATGACCCCAAAATTGGGTTGTTACGTCTAAACCAGGATCTGGGTAACACGAACTACCCAAACACTGGGTTGTTAGTCTGACCCAGGAACTAGGTAACAAAAATTACCACAACATTGGGTTGTTACACTCACCCAGGAAATGGGTAACATAAAAAATACCCAAACACTGGGTTGTCACGTCTGACCCAGGAACTAGGTAACACAAAAATTACCCCAACATTGGGTTGTTACACCTGACCCAGGAACTAGGTAACATAAAAAATACCCAAACACTGGGTTGTTATGTCTGACCCAGGAACTGGGTAATACAAAACTACCCCAACATTGGGTTGTTACGTCTGACCCAGGATCTGTGTTACACAAAAACTACCCTAACTCTGGGTTGTTACATCTGATCCAGGAGCTGGGTTACACAATTTACCCAAAAGGCTTAACCCAGGATTTAGGTAGAAAAACATAACCCAATATTTTTGTGTCATATTCAGCCCTCCTTGAACACAAATATGCCATTGAGTATAGGGGTGTGCGATTTTATTGATTCTGCGATATAAATCGATATTTTTTCCCCCAAGAAAGTATCGATTTTAAAGCCGCGAGTATCGATATATAAGTCCCATTCAACCCCCCGTGTTTAACTTTGCTCGTCAAGAGGCCGTTCACATATCGTGTCTTTTGCGCGCTCAAGTTCGTTATTTTAAATGTAGGCGTGCGGCAAGCGCGCTCATAATTGAAGCAACGCGCTCATTTTCTCCAGACGCAGCGAGATGAAAACACCTCAACTTTTCAGAATGGCGCAAGCGCACCGTGACCGCAGTTCATGTGACAAGAACCAACCATCAGCTTCACCCTTTCCATAACAACATTAAAAGCTCGGTCAACATGAAGCATGGGGGTGCACCCAAACACTACGGTTGTTTTTCTTTTCTCCGTAGATAAATCTTGTAGCAGAGCTATAGCAAGCGTTTTTAGGTCATGGTTGCTTAGCAACGACAGACGCCACGGGAAAATCGGACCTAATTTTACTATTAATAATAAAAGATAAGCTAATGTGCATTGTAAATGTCTGTAATTTATCTTTTTTGACTCATTCTTTTTATAAAAATGATTTAAAGGCTGAAATATGTGAGGTTTATCTTTTTATAAAACCTTTTTTCTCAAAACTTTATTTGCACTTATTAACTCTCCATTGTTAATTGCAATACTGCACTTTATTTACTTTTCAAAGGCTTGCAAGCTACAGTTTGCACTGTTTCAATAAATGGAACTAATTTTCTAAACACATCTTTAATTCATTTTGTCCAGCATGCAAGCTGTAGACTCTGTCCAGTCAGAGACATATATTGTGTAATTGATGTTTTTAGTTTTCAGTTCAATTAATTCAATCCAAGTAAATGGAACACTCACAAGATGTCACCAAAATCACTCTGTCCCCTTTAAATCTTTCAGAAAATGATGTAAGTGTATCGAATAATATCGAATCGTATCGTTGGCTGGATATCGTGATATATATCGTATCGTGAGCTGAATATTGTATTGTATCGTGAGATTAGTGTATTGCTACAGCCCTAATTGAGTATTTATAGAGATATTAAACTCTTAATGAATGCTTCAGAAACAGTATACAGTAAAGAGTCTCGGGCAGCTCGCGTGGGCCTCAGACAGCCCATATTAGAGTTACTGTACACGAACACAGAGTTCACGGCTGATCATTAGACTCAGAGCTAATGAATGAAGCACACCTTTCCCAGCATCACTTCCCTCGCTCTCGGGGAACAGCGGAATAATATCCCTCCATTAAAGTGCAAGGACAGCATTTCATTAGATCACGGCGAGCTGAGAACCCAGCCTCTATAATCAGCTTTTACTGACGGAGACGATCATCATTAACACACACACACACACACACACACACACACACACACACACACACACACACACACACACACACACACACACACACACACACACACACACACACACACACACACACACACACACACACACAGAGGAGCATAACATTAACAATCAGCTGTTAGCATGCGTTACATCACTTCACAAAAGTCATATACAAAACATAAGACTTTGCAATAATATTGCAATAATCAAAAACACAATTAAAGTACTTCATATTACTCTTATGTCATTATGCACGGACAAAATCATGTTATCTCAACTTTTGGAGATTTTTTGAGTATTTTAGGGCAGTTTGTCAGTTCAAACTAGAGCTTAGATCGGGCCCAAAAAAATCAAGCCCGACCCTACCCGACACATTAACGAACTGAAGGATAATTATGAGCCCGAGCTCGATTTATACCCGACTAAATACGTGGGTTGTTAACTGACGTTCTCAACTACTTTCTATGTTACTTTCTTCCACCCGCAAAAATACTTTTTTCTGCACCTCCAAATACTTTCATGTTCGCCTACGTGTCGCCATCATACACATCAGCATAAATGCTAATGATAAATTATTTGTTATTAAAGCATTAACACACAAACCACAGTTATAACATAAGCAGCGCGTGCATGGCTATGACTGATGCACGCTCCCTTAAAGCAACACTATGTAACATTTTTTACCTTAAAATAATGTTTCCAAAATCGTATCAGTGGTTCATCAAGTCGTAACAGGGTGAAAGGCACGTCTGCATCGCCTGACGGGGTGTGTGTCGCTTTTACTGCCACTACGGGACTTCTGGGTTCTGGTAGTAACCCAACCACAAAAAGAACTACAAAACTCGACTGCTTTACGTCAAGCGCTACAATAGTCATTATTTCGTTTTTCTTCGTTTCTGATGTCGCAATACATCATCCTTTCATGAAATCATGTAACATACTCTACCTTGTCTGTGGACATCGTTCATTCTAAAGCCGTTCATTTTTTTTCTTTGTTGAGGGGAGGGTCATCCAACTTTTTTTAGTCTAGGGGGAGGGTCACCCAACTTTTGTATTCATGAAAAGAGCAAAATTTCAAAGTGGCTTGTTTGGTGCATATTTTTTCCATGTAGCTCTCTCGCTCTCGACCCCCCATCGCTATCAGATGGGTCTGACCCAACACAAATCCAGTTTGGCGCTGTTTGACAGCGCGCGCGGACTTCAGTACGCGCTCAGAAAAAGTGCATTACAGAAGGCCAATGAAATGTTTACCCGGCAAAGCTTTAAAGCACGAGCAAATAATACTTTTGTGATTGCGAATAAGGTCAGTGTCCTGTGAGTGTATAGCTCTACCGCTGCATTAACATGTGATGTGAATGTACGTCGAGTTTTACCGTATTGGGACTGAGGCACCAGAACTGCAGCTGATATAATGTGTGCTGTAGCACGATACTAACATATTTTAGTTTCCATTCTTATTGTGTTTCCACAACAATGTTAGTGAGTAAATCGACTGAAATTGCCACCATAACAGTGCGTGTGATGTGACGTGGGGCTACCACATTTTTAAATTACTATTAGTGGGCTATTATTTGAAACTTAACATAATAAAATACGTAGGCCTACACCAAAAAAAACTAGTTGAGGATAAATTCTTTAAAATTGGGCAATTCCAGCGTTATGGACGTGACATTTGCAGTCAAAACTTGAAATATAAATTCTCAGAAAATGCATTTAATACTGAAACGTCTGTTTATATAGTCATACTCCCTTAATAAAGGAGTCCACTCCAGACATTAGAAAAATATCAGACAAATTATCAGTCTACACATTTATACACGTTTTATATTTAATATGAGGGAAATACACATGCAATGCATTTGTCACAAAAAATATTTAACTTTTAGGTGGCAAAATATTTTTTAGTAATTCTATGAACTACGCTGCGCAAAGCAAAAGTAGGCCTAGGCTACTACCCACCGGATGAAGAAGAAGGGTCGGCCTCTACATAAGATAAAATATTCTTTTTATTTTATTTTTCGTGTTCGCATTTAGAGGGGAATAAAAATGTTAGGACGTTATAGTTCTCCGTTACGGTCCGGAATATGACCGCTCTGGAAGTGACTTTAAAACTTTCAGAGACCTCAAACAGAATGCACAAAGCCTTTCTTTAAAGTGAATTTCGTTTTTTATTAATTGTATCTTAATTTTACTCAATGTTTAATCAACCAATTGCCTGGATTTATTAAATAAGTAAGTAGAAAATAGATCATAATGACACGGAGCGCCTGCGTGTGAACTGGACTCGTCTAATAATAAATGATCCGAAACTCAGCGTAGGCCTGTAGTGAGAAAGCTTGACATGCCTACTTTTTAACAGAACAATTCAAAACGAAAGAAAACAGACAGACTGCTCTCTGCTTATGTAATCCGTATGAAATGTGCATTTCTCTCTGGCGCGTTCACTAGGCTACTGCGAAGATCGCGAGTCAGCATCACCTTTATATTTGCAGTCGACACTAAAAAAAGACTTTAACATGTCTCCTTGCTATATTTGACATATCCATAATCATTACTTTTGCCGGTTCTTTGTGGCAGCTTTATTGGCATCACCCTTATGTTACATCGTCACCACTGAAAACATGATTTTTTTTAATCAAAAATCGTGATATGAACCGAATTTTGGTCTATCGTTACAGCCCTAGCAAGACGAGAAAGCAGGAGTTAGTCGTTTGTCATGGTTGTAAAAAAATCTGGCTATCTGAACATCTTTGCCAAGCGCAAACCAGATTTAACAGATTACAGTGCAACGTGAGTATAATATAAGGTTTTGATTGTACTAGGCTACACTTTAATATTGTAGGCTAACTCGTGTTTTGAAAAGAATTTATAAATGAAATAATTAAAAAGGGAAGAAAAAAATAGAAATACACATCTAAATTAAATGAATGAAAAAAAATCATAAAAGAAGTAATGTGTGAATTATGTTTTAAAAACTGTGCAAAATAGGGATGAATTAAAAAAAAAATTGCGGACCTCCTTCCCTGATCTTTGAACACCGCTGGTTGCAGTTAGTTTGCAATGTCCTCCCTGATGTTTTGTTTTTCCTTATTTGTATGGTGTCCTGTACAATATCAGTCAGATAATATTATAATTATCTGTTAAAAATAAAATCTTTGTTTCGCTCTATCTCCTCTAAAAGGACATTCATTTTACCTTTTTTCAGCCATTTTGTCAGTGCCTCCGCCTGTATAGGTGCTTTAGACTTGTCTTGATTTCTAATCCACAACAAATGACGATTTTTAGGTTAAACGTTCAGAATACGATTCCATATAAGGTTATATTTCAGCACTTCGCGAATGGACAGCGATGCTTAAGTAGCACGTATAGAGAGCGTTCTCGCGCGTTCATGTTAAGTGCATTTTTGGGAAACGCGCGTGGAATTGCGTTCGTAACCTTGCACGTAGAGAGCGCTCTTAAGAGCTAAGATACATCGTTATCGGGAAACCCGGCCCAGTACAGAAGTAATCAATAAATTATCGGGGAGGGTCATGCTTTTTTTCACAATCATTTTGGAGGGTCATAGAAAAAATTATTGCTGGCGAAGGGAGGGTCAAGTCTTTTTTGACTACAGATCTCAAATCTCCTCCGGTGGCCCCTTAAATAAATAACGAACAGTCCCTTATTAAACTGTCTGTACACTTACAACGATCTCAATGCTTCGGTTTGTATGTAGGGAACCTGATTATGCTACCGTGTTAGTGTTGGGCTATTTTGAGCCTTGTTATAGTGATATTAACTAGCGATTTCTATTTTCATTACTCTGTGCCCCATATACTAACGTTATAAGCTAAGCAGTTTTTAGAGATAAAACTCGTTACATTCGATAATCATGAAAACTAATCTCAGAGAACGGTTGACTATGTACCAATGTGTAATTAGACCAAAGGTTCATTTTGCGCTGGAGTTCTCCTTTAATAATTCCTAAAGCTGACATCAGTTCATCACGATCTCACACATCTCTGTTATTATCAATGAAGCTTTCATAATATATACACTTTGTTTGTCATAATTAGAGGATTTGCCAGCAAACAGAATTCAGCTCTGAACAAAAAGTCAGTTTTGAGCGTTGAGGGGAGTCTATCTTAAATGCTTCTGATTGGCCATTGCGTTCAAGAAATCAACACTGTGATTGGCTACATCGCTCATCACTGCAGACATGTTAGAAAAAGAAACTCTGCATGTAAATCGTTTATATTTTGTTTTAGTTGTTCTTATTGCTTTTCTGCAACAGATGAATGCAAATGTATTTGTTTTTATATGTTTTATTCATAGATATTTTTAGTTTGCGGGAGTCCCGCAAATTCGTTTTATAATTTTTTTAAAGTATAAAAATTACAAAAACGATTAAACTAAGTAAAATTAAAAGAAAAAAAGAAGACATAAAAAAAAATTATTCAAAATATTAATTATATCTCAATCATACTAAAATAACACTTATTCTGAATTTACATCTCACTATTCTGTTTTCTTCTTTCTGCCACGGAGTAAAAAAAAGCAAACTGTGAATTTTTTCTTCCAAATTGTAGCTTATCTCAATATTTTCTTCTCAGAATTGCACGAATATCTCACGAATATCTCGAAATTTACAATAAATATTAATAATAAAATAAACAAAAAAATTTTGTCGCCACAATGAAATACGGAAGACTAAGGTGTTGTTGACACGAGACTTTGTTATAAGTTATAAGACGGTTTTATTAGAGACTTAAAGTTGCTTTAACGTTTGTTTGTTTTCCAATTTTACACACCAACTTCTAAGAAAAAGATTTTTTCCAATAAAAATGTGTTTAAAGGAGGCCAGATAATGATGTTTTAGGTTTCTGCTCTGACATTTCTGATTAGTTCAAGTTCCATTTTGGGAGCTTTGCAGCGGCAGAATGTGGAGCGCTTCAAAAGTTCAACAAAACACACAGGATTTAGAGGCAGAGAGAGAGACTTTGTCAGAAACGATGAGTGGGATCTTTGATCTTCGTCTCGGAGGCCCGGAGGGCGACTATCGATTGTGCCGCCGCGCAGGAAACGTGTGGCATCAGCGCCGAGCGGATCAGAACCGACCCGACACACACGGGAATACGGCTGAGAAACACACGCTACCACAACGCCAAACTCAGTCTGAGAACGACTTCAGGGTGAAATTAAGAGCTTCACTCGTCAAATCTAACCCAACTCGTTTGAAAGCAAACTGCACGGTCATAATAGAAAAGCTGTTTCCCAGAATGCAAGGCACTTTTGACCTGAAGGGCCTAAATAGGCCTACTGTAAAACATTTTTTTTACATTTATGGTAAAAAAAAAAAAAAAACTGGCAGCTGTGAAATTCGCCAGAAATTTACAGTAAAAATATAGTAGCAACATTTTAGGTTTTACAGACTTAGTGACAGTTGTTAAGACCCTGAGATATTTTGTGTGTGTAGATCAACTGTCCTTGTGTGTCTCTCTCTGTGTGTAGACAGTTTGTGTTTCAGTGGGCGTTACCTCTGTTAACCTGTGGAAGACTGTGATTGGTCCTGATAAGCACCTGACCCGGATATAAGGACCGCCCCCAACATTTGGCTTTGACTTGCATTCGTTCTAATTGATTGTGTTTCTCTCTTTCATCATTTAATTGAGTAAGAGTGTCGTGCCAGAGAGATTGTAAGTGTTTAGTGAAACTGTGAGTGTGTGTTTGTTGATTGTGATCTTACTTCTGATATTCTCTTTTATCTGATTGACTACGCCTTGGATTCAGATTCTGATTTGTCGCCACGAGACTTTGTAAATAAGTGTGTAAATATTCTTGTACAGTAAATACATTTAGCCAGATTAAGGGATGTAGGGGGTTTGACACCAATTGATTTTTACCGCTTTTTCACTTTGTTTATGGTTAAGGGAGTTCGGTAAGTTAAACTGTATTTATGTTTTCTTTATCTTTCGTTTGATGTCCTAAAAGAAGATTGTTTTGGTTATTTTGGCGTTGTCGGCCCCTGACGCTAACCCTTTATTGTAAATAAAGCTCCTGTTATTTGTCATCTCTCTGGTAGTGTGACTCTCTCTTCCTTTTTCCTGTTGCGGCTGACCCCTAGACGGTCGTAACACAGTAAAAAAAACATTTTATTATCTGACAATGTTAATTTACCAATCTTTTGAAGTACTAATATCTGTTCTGTAGCATTGTAATACACTGACAACCATCAATAACAGAGCTGATGAGAGTCACACGATTAATCAAAGCTCATCACAAGCGGCTTTCCACAAGAAAAGTTTCATATTAATTTTCAGAAGCTACACAGTGTCATTCACACAAATACTAAACACAATTAGGCTACGGTAAAACACATGAAATTTTGAAAATGCACTTAACATTCATTTAACAACATTAAATATAACATAAAACCCTAATGTACATAAAGTTTTACTATGAAGAAACAGTTATTTCAACAAAAATACATAAAATGTAAAGTGTCAGGGAATTGTGGGAATGTCAATCACTTCCAAAAACTGTACATTTAATGGTATTTTACTGTAAAACTACATTAAATGTACGGTTAGATCTATCACAGTTATTCACCATATATAGTACAGAAACTTTAACCAGTAAACTAGTAACCGTTGCATTTTTAGAGTTTTTTACCATTAAAATCACAATAACTTTTACAGTTTTTTACCGTTAAAATCACAATAATTTTTACAGTCTTTTACTGTTAAAATCACAATCATTTTTACAGTCTTTTACCGTTAAAAGCGCGATCATTTTTACAGTTACCGTCAGTGCAGTACGCGATGAGTGATGATTGTGTCTGTGTGTACGGCACAACAGGGAAGAAAACACTAGCGCAACTTCTGCTTCACGCTGACTTGAACTGTAATGTGAACATACTGTATATGAACTAGTGAACAATACGAGGCTCTGACACACACAAACACAGACTGTGTGGAGCGTCAAGTGCTCGATTCATTATGTTCCTCATCAGTGGTGTAAAAACACCGATTCCAGCAGAGTTTCTGTCCAAAGCTCCTGAGAGCCTTGAATCCTGAAGTGTTTCTCTCTGGACGGGCTCCAGGGCCGACTGATACGACGCCATCAGCAGAAAGACGACAAGAGCTCATCTCCAATGTGGAGCAGATGGTTGGCATAATGACCAGCTTTACAATAATGACGAAACGCTGAAGGACTGAACCGTGACGGCCCGTGAAACGCTGAAACACGACAGGACAATTACAGGAGCTCTGCAACTCTACACACATGCATTTATGATCGGAAACACGGAAGACTAATGTCTGGAGAGAGATAACCTTTACATTCACATTCATCTCAATGCTAGCTGTGGTGTTCCACTTCACTTACTTAAACAAATTGAGGAAAACCGTTGCCTTAAAATGATGTATCAAATCAAATCAGTGGACCAAAGTGCTGGACAGAAAAAGTAAACAAAAAACATAAAATACATACTTTATGTAAAGCAATACGGATAAAACAAATCAAGAGACATAAAACATGGGGAAAAAATAAACATACCATAAAAACAGTAAAAAAAATAAATAAACAAAATGTCAACGTCAGGTGTCAAAGGCCAAGGAGAAGAGGTGGGCTTTAAGAAGTGATTGAAAAACAGACGTGAAGAGGGTTGTCTAAAAGTGTGATATTTCATTGTTTTATTGTCTTTACGCAGAGCTTTTTCCCTGTTTAACCAGTGCTTTGAGGATTCATTAATGTTTAGAAGCTCAAACGCTGCGGGAGAACGTGGACAGTTTACTGTACAGACAGTAAATAAACTTAATGCTTAATTGAAAAAAAAGTTATGCGAGTTATATGTAAAAGTTAACTTGACAATTCCACATTACTTAATTTTTTTGATTAAGCATGAATTTTATTAATAATTTTTTTAAGTCAAGTCAACTGATCACTCTTGACAGTGAGTCCATTCTCAGATACAGCTTTATTTGGAGCCAATCACCTGAGATTTAAATGTCATGTGACTCCAGGAAAGTCATATCATGACAACACTGATAAATTAATAAAATAAAAATAAGACCACCCATACAAAATACGCTAAAAAAACTGAAATGAGCCTCACTTTCACACTTCCTAAGCATGTAAAACTAGAAAAAGATCTGCCAACTGAAAGCAAACTTCTGATAGAAGCATATGAGCAGGTTTCTGCTTTGCTTCTGATGTTTATTTGAGCTTGAAGAAACAACCTGTCACCCCAGCGGCTCCACACTGACACCAGGTTTGCATTGAGACGAGAAACAGATTGTGTTTCAACACAAACAACACCATCACACCAGCAAACACACACCATTTGCTGAGAGAAACAGTAAAATCAACCAAAAACGGATCGTAATCTCAATACGAGTCCATCATTATTAGTAGTAGTGCTCATAGTTAGTGTTAGTGATTTCAATGAACGACTAACAGCGTTTGAGCTTTTAACATTAATGATTCCTCAAAGCATCTGTCTGGTTATAAAGACAATACAAAGTGAAAAAGCTCTGTTTCAAAAGAATGGAAAATGCAGCTAGCTATTTAAGTAAGGGATAATGTATAGCGAGGCGGATGTTATAGCGAACACCCCCCGACAGGCTGACTATGAGCCCGACGCTAGCGGAGTCTGAAGGGTTTGTATTCGCTATAACAACCGCCTCGCTATTCATTATCCCGCTTATTACATGCCTACCTACCAAATAAATCAATAATTTGACTAAAAATATTGATTTAAAAAGGAGTTTATTGATTTAAAAACGATTGTATTACTTCCGCTAAAGAAAATAGTAAAGTGTCAGGGAAATAACAGAAATAACACACCACATTTTACATTGGAATTCTACCAAGCCATGAAATAAACTTTTATAAGCCCCCAAAATAAAAAAATAAGTAAAATAAATTAAATTAAATTAAATAAAAATAACAACCATACAAAATATACAAAAAACTGTCACACTTTTATAAGCCCCCAAAGTAAAAAAAAATAAATAAAAAGTAAAATAAATTAAATTAAATTAAATAAAAAAACAACAGTACAAAATAAACAAAAAACTGTCACACTTTTATAAGCCCTAGCCCCCCGACCCCCCAAAAATTAAATAAAATGAATGTGCAAAACAAATAAATGTCACACACACACACAAACACTTGTGTGAGACTTCAAAAAAAAGTAAAATAAATCAAATAAAAAATAACATCCATACAAAATATACAAAAACTGTCACACTTTTATAAGCCAGCCCCCCCCCCCCCCCAATTTAAAAAAAATAATAATATAAAATGAATGTGCAAAACAATTAAATGTCACACACACACACCCGGACACACACACACACACACCGGACACACACACACCCGGACACACACACCCGGACACACACACCCGGACACACACACACCGACACACACACACACACACACGGACACACACATGGACACACACGGACACACACACGGACACACACACGGACACACACACGGACACACACGGACACACACACACACACATAAAATAAAATTAAAAGATAAAATAAAATAAATCTGCAAAAACAATTAAATTTTACACCTTTACAAGCCTCTAAACTAAAATAAACTATGATATATAAAATATGCACAAAAGAACCAACATCTGCGTTACAGTTTCACATTTTTATGAGCCATTTTATGAGAAAAACACCCATAAAAAATACAGTAGAAAACCCGTACATGCCACACTTCCACAAAGAGCATCAGATACAGGCTCATGAAGCTCAGTCAGTCTCCATACATCAGATCAGAGCCGCTGTCTCTCATTCTCTCATATCCTCAATCTAAAACCGCCAGCATATTTGATTTATCAACTCTCATAGACACCCGAGGGGAGTGTATCAATTATGACATAAGCAGACTGGTGAAGTACAAGCTAAAAAAGGTCAAAGAAAATATGATGCACTCTATAACATGTAATCTATCAGTGAAACGCACCATAAACCAAACGCTCACTCGAAACTCACAGCCGAAAACACTTCAAGCTGGAATATCAAAATCGACAATAAAACTTTACTCACTAACGTCACAAAACTATTCATATTAAAGGCACACTGTGGAACTTTTCAACCTTTATAATATATTACCAAAACCCATTGAGATGGTACATCGACTTACAATAGGTTGAATGACACGTCTGCCGAAGCCTGAAGGTGTCTGTATCGCTTTTACTAGCACTATGTAACTTCGGGTTTCGGGTAGGAACCCGAGCACAAAAAGAACTACAAAATTCGAACGCTTTACGGCATACGTCACTTCCCCCACCACCCCAACTTCCTCAAATTCTAACGTGAGAGCTCAACTCGCGTTTGACTGCCGGCGTCTGTATGTTGTCGTCATGGCTGAATCAACAGCTACTCGGAAGAAAGCAAAGATTTTGTCAGAGGAGTGGTGTGAGATTCCGATTACATGCGGAAAGACGCACATTTACACACACACACAAGGTCTCTCTTGCGCGCGCTACTCGTTTGGAGCTTAGATTCCGATTACATGCGCTTCATGCGCAAAGACGCACATTTACACACCACACACACACACACACACACACACACACACACACACACACACACACACACACACACACACACACACACACACACACACACACACACACACACACACACTCTGTCTTGCGCGCGCTACTCGTTTGGAGCTTAGATTCCAATTACATGCGCTTCATGCGCACACACGCATATTTACACACACACACGCAAGGTCTCTCGCTCTCTCTGTCTTGCGCTTGACTCAAGCGTTCCCTCGCTGCCGTGCGATAAAGGAGGATGAGGGATTCCCGACCGATGCTGACCTGGCCGTCATGCTTTTGGACTAGTAAGTTAAATATATTGCTTGCACAATATCTCTACTTTTTCAAATTTGTTCTCTGTCTGGCCATGTTACTGATTCTATATTGTCCTCCATTTAACTTAATGTAACAAGGAATACTAGTAGAGTAAGTTAGCGAATTATCAATCTGGTAGCTGTTAGTACAAATATAAATTTTATAAATATTGGGAAAGGTTTGCATTCAGCAGACACTTTATCCTCCGATTTTGAAACGAAACAGGGCTGCAACTTAACAACTAGCTACAGGCTTTGTTTAATTTGTATGCAATTCATCTGGTAGCATTAACGTTAAACGGTGGAGATAATGATGTCTGAAATTTTAAAATAAACATCGGCATAAAAGTGTATATATAATGTAATATTTACTGCGAATTCGTGTAACAAAACTGCAGGCAAGGTCTCTCCCTCTCTCTCCGCGCTACACGGTTTGGCGCTGATCGACGGCTATGCTAACATAGTAGGCTATGTTCTATCTCGCATGCACAGCTCTAGATTCTAGGAGATTTGAACTAATTTACGTGTCGTGTTGCTGTTGTATCAGTCAGGAGCAGGATTGGGCAACCCTTGTCAATGCGACTTACCTGATCATTGTTTTCTGCGTATGCTACTTTTATTCAATTTGTTTTCTTTATAGGATTTATATTATTAATCTTATATTTATATTATTATTTTGGTCAGTAGTGAATCGATTAACTTTCTCAAACATACAAATCAAATGCCGTCTGCACACACATAAAGACACTGGAGGTTGACCGGTTGACTGTTTGTTGACTTTTGCGACAATGCTGCGGCGCTTGTGGCCTCTAGGGGCACTAGATGTGAAAATTACAGGTCGAGCGCACCCTAGTGGCCAAAAGTTCCACAGTGTGCCTTTAAGATACAGGATTTTACACTGTGACAAAACACCTGAAGAATCAAATAAAGAAAATCATGATGTTAATAATATATTATTATCTTTTTGTCTTATAGTTGCATTTATCAGATTAGAGCTGTGCGATAGTGACATTTTGCAACATCCATGCAATCAATGCAAGTATACTGTATGTGTCACGATTAGGTGACTGTAGTCAAGCGCACGCATAATTCAATACTTAAACAAGGAAACATACAAGCACATATCACTGATGATCTGAACTAATGTAAGACTAGGGACTGATTAAAACAGAGCGCTTAAATGCATGGGCAAACGAGATAATGGAGAAGACACACCTGAACAGAAAACTCAAGTCAATGTGTGTGTGACCAGTGACAAACACTGACTAACACAACACAGCTGAACCTAATGAACTAATGAAGACGGGGACATGGAAACAAGGAGTGCAGGAAACTGAACAACATGAACATGGAAGGAAGTCCAAAAACAAACTGAAACAGACACTGGACATAACCTGGACATACTTAAATATCCAATTTTATATAAACAACTGTACGAAAATATAGTAAGAATTTGCGACAAAATAAAAAGAAAACGACAGATGTGATTTGCTATATAGTAATTCGCTTTTAATAATGATTCGCTTTACATAAACATACTGTATGTATGTAATGTAAATAAAGTTAGGCATACTAATATATCAAACTTTATATAAAGTACTGTACGATAATATAGTTGCAATTTGCGATGAAATTTAAAACAAAAATCGACAGCTGAGATTTACTATATAGTATATATCGCGTTTTGTGGACATTCTTCCAATTTTATATAAAGAACTGTACAGTAAGAATTTGTGACGAAATAAAAAAATTCGACAGACGTGATTTGCTATATAGGCTAGTATATATCGCTTTACGTGAACATACTGTATGTATGTAATATAAATAAAGTTGGGCATACTAATATATCAAACTTTATATAAAGTACTGTACGATAATATAGTTGCAATTTGCTGAAAAAATTAAAAATCGACAGATGTGATTTGCTATATAGTATATATATAGCTTTATGTGAACACTATGTATATGGATACATTTTGACATTCTTATATATCAAACTTTATATAAAGAACTGTACAAAAACAAAGTTACAATTTGCAATGAAATTTAAAAAAATCTATTTAAAAAAAGATACTTATGTATCCAATTTTATATAAAGTATTGTACGAAAATAGTTGCATTTGCGATGAAATTTAAAACAAATAGTTGAGATTTGCTATATAGTATATATCACTTTATGTGAACAGTATGTATATGGATAAATGTGGACATTCTTATATATCCAACTTTACATAAAGAACTGTACGAAAATATAGTTACAATTTGCGACGAAATAAAAAAAATCGACATGTGATTTGCTATATAGTATATATCGCTTTACGTGAACATACTGTATGTATGCAAATAAAGTTGGGCATACTAATATATCAAACTTTATATACTGTATGATAATATACTTACAATTTGCGATGAAATTTAAAAAAAAAAATCGACAGCTTAGATTGACTATATAGTATCGCTTTATGTGAACACTATGTATATGGATAAATGTGGACTTTCTTACATATCAAACTTTATATAAAGAACTGTACGATAATATAGTCGCAATTTGCGATGAAAACGAAAAAATGTAAAGCTGAGATTGGCTAGTATAGATGGCTTTATGTGAACACTATTTTATATGGATAAATTTGAACATTCTTATATCAAACTTAATATAAAGATCTATATGAAAATAAAGTTAAAATTTGCAAAGTAGTTTTAAAAAATTGATTTGTATGTATCCAAGTTTTTATGAAGTATTGTACGAAAATAGTTACAATTTGCGATGAAATTTAAAACAAATAGTTGAGATTTGCTATATAGCAAATTTAGCTATATCGCTTTATGTGAACACTATGGATAAATGGACATTCTTACATATCAAACTTTATATAACTGTGCGATAATATAGTTACAATTTGCAATGAAATAAAAACAAATCGACAGCTTAGATTGACTATATAGTATATATCGCTTTATGTGAACACAACACTATGTATATGGATAAATGGACATTCTTATATATCCAACTTTATATAAAAGAACTGTACGATAATATAGTCACAATTTGCGATGAAATAAAAAAAATGTCCAGTTGAGATTGGCTAGTATAGCTATATGGCTTTATATGCGAGTGTAAAGTTGTTAAACACCTGCAGGTACTGTAAGATGATCCATCAGCAGGTCTGAGGAAGATCTCGATACAGGACTGGTGTAAGGAACCCATTTGACTGTGGCATGTGTGTTCCCAGCCCCTGAATAATGAGGATTGTAGTGGTAAAATCGTCCAGTGGGCTTGTGACGATCTCTGGCAGGCAGAAGCCGAGCGCTCTGGAAGAGACAGTGATTAATGATGCAGCACAATGTAGTGGAGTCGAGAAGTTTTAACTGATGCTTGCAGTATTCACTAATGAACTGCGAGTTGGCAGATGAAGTTTTGGGGAAATGGGTCGTGGGCATGTGTGATGAATACAGCAGAACAGATGGAGGTTTGTTATCCGCTCTCTTCTCGAGAACGGTAACCGTGGAAACCGTGTGGGCTGTGTCACATTCCAACATTTCGCCGCAGTAAACCGTCAGAAGAATAAGCATCACTAATGTGGCCTAAGAAGAGAACATGCTGGACGAGTGATGCTTCACACACACACACACACACACACACACACACACACACACACACACACACACACACACACACACACACACACACACACACACACACACACACACACACACACACACACACACACACACACACACACACACACACACACACACACACACACACACACACACCAGTCAAACGTTTGGGGTCGGGAAGATTTTTTATGTTTTTAAAAGAAGTCTCTTCTGCTCACCAAGGCTGCATTTATTTGATTAAAAATACAAAACATATTGTGTTAACAATTTAAAACAACAGTTTTCTATTTATTATATTTTAAAGTGTAATTTATGCATGTGATCAAAGCTGAATTTTCAAAGCTGAAATTAGTATGATTTCTGAAGGATCATGTGACACTGAAGACTGGAGTAATGATGATAAATTCAGCTTTGATCACAGGAATAAATTATATTTGACTAAATATTCACATAGAAAACAGCTGATTTACATTAGAATAATATTTCACAATTTTACTGTTTTTTGTAATTTTATTCAAATAAATGCAGCCTTGGTGAGCAGAAAATACTTATTTTAAAAACATTAAAAATCTTACAGTGTACATCTAGCCTAAATAAAAAAGGTTTGTTCATAATACTTTTGTTGACAATAATAACCTTGGACTTTATTCTAACGATGATTGACAGATGAAGTCTGCAAGAATATATTAAAAAAGTTCTGTAGTGATCTTTATTTCACACACATGATCAAATCCCTGGCATCACAGAATACAGACCCGAACCGTACAGGTGTGAGGTCAGCATATCTGCATTAATATTAGATATTATTCCTTCAGATTTCATTGTCATAAAGTTGGTCACAGCATCTACAGTAGCACCAGATGTTTTCTTCTCTTGCACTTTTATGGAAATGAGACACTGGCCTTTTGCCATCGGAATTGTAAATGTGTTTATGCTGCTTATCAATTAACTGAAACTCTGGTGAAGAGAGACTGTGGGAATACAGACAGAACATAATACAGATATTACTGAGGCTAATATTCAGAGCAGGGAGAGTTACCTCAGAAACACACGCGCACACACACGCACGCACGCACGCATGCACGCACACACACACACACACACACACACACACCACACACCACACACACACACCGCACGCGCACTCGCACATGCACGCGCACTCGCACACACACACACACACGCGCGCACTCATCACACACACACACACGCCGCACCACACACACACACACGCACACACACGCACGACGCACGCACAGCACCGCACACGCACCACACACGCACCACACACACACACACACACACACACACACCCCACCACACCACACACACACACACACACACACACACACACACACTCACTCAGGCAGAGATGCTGCAAGCGCACAGGAAGAAAAACTCATTCCATTATAAAGTCATGTTTTCCTGCATGTCGTCTCTGTCAGAACAACTGAAATAAAGAGTTGCAGCGACTCGCTATTTATTTTCCTCTGCGTAAGATCGATGTTCGCTGGCACTTTTGTGGAGCCTCAGAATTCAGTTTAAAGACGAAGCATCTGCATTACAATACAGACGAATGGTTTTCCATTACTGATGCACTTTTATTTGCACAATGGACGTACAATTAACCAAACAGAAACGTTTAATGGATATCTCGAGTCTAAAACACAGGCTCTCTCAGGCACGCAAGAGATGCCACTGTTTACTTTAATGAGCAGGAGATGAATGAAGAAAAACCAGAAAAAGATCTGAACAAATTGATCATCACATTTTTATAATGAGTATGGCCAAATTTGATCGGATGAAGCAATAAAAGAAATAAAAGTAAAACAATTATCAATCAATTTTTTACTAAAAAGCAGTTTATCAAGCGACACAAAAGATAGTTGAACGGTAAACAGATAATCATAAGTAGAAGATAGACAGACAGAAGACAGCGACAGATAGTTATAAATATAATATTTTATAGATAAAGATAGTTTATCAATAGCTGATAGAAATGACAGATAAGAGTGAAGATGATATAGATCAGATAGATGACGCGAGATGATAGACAGAAATGTAGATAGATAGACAGAAGACAGACAGATAGCAGACAGAGACAAGACAGACAATAGAGACAACGATAGACAGACAGACAGCGACAGATAGATAGCAATAGACAGATAGACAGACGATAGATAGATAGATAGATAGACTAGCAGAAGAAGAATGATAGATAGATGCAGACAGACAGAAGACAGACAGACAGACAGATAGATAGATAATAGATAGATAGATAGATAGATAGATAGATGATAGATAGATAGATAGTAGATAGATAGCGGGATGGACGGACAGAGGACGGACAGATAGAAGATATATGACAGACGACGACAGACAGACAGGACAGACAGATAGAAGATAGATAGAGAGATAATAGATAGATAGATAGAATAAGACGACGACAGACAGACAGACGACAGACAGACAGACAGACAGACAGATAGATAGATAGATAGATAGATAGAAGATAGATAGATAGATAGATAGAAGATAGATAGATAGATAGATAGATAGATAGATAGATAGATAGATAGATAGATGGATAGATGATAGATGATGAGGACGGACGGACGCGACGGACGGACAGATAGATAGACAGACAGACAGACAGAGACAGATAGATAGACAGACAGACATATAGA